>LNAC01000346.1:1554594-1629605 GCA_002007465.1 Ailurus styani | reverse complement strand
CCCTCCCCCACCCACCTTCCCTCTGGTAACCCTCAGTATGTTCTCTATAGTTAAGAGTGTTTCTTGGTTTGCCTCTCTCTCTTTTTTTTCTCCTCTGCTCATTTGTTTTGTTTCTTAAATTCCATGTATGAGTGAAATCATATGGCATTTGTCTTTCTCTGATTGACTTGTTTTGCTTAGCCTAATACTTTCTAGCAATACCCATGTCATTGCAAATGGCAAGATTTCATTCTTTTTCATGGCTGAGTAATATTCATATATATATATATATATATATATATATTACATACACACATATGTGTGTGCATGTGTGTGTGTGTGTGTGTGTGTGTGTGTGTAAACAGCACTTCTTCTTTATCCATGCATCAGTCGAGGGATGTTTGGGCTTTTCCATAACTTGGCTATTGTAGATAGTCCTGCTCTACACATCGTAGTGCATATATCCCCTTGAATTGGTCTTTTTGCATTCTTCAGGTAAATATCTAGTAGTACAATTGCTGGATTGTAGGGTAGTTTTATTTTTAACTTTTTGAAGAACCTCCATACCATTTTCCACAGTGGCTATACCAGTTTTCATTCCCATCAACAGTGCATGAGGGTTCTTTTCATTCACATCTATGGTAACACTTGTTATTTCTTGCATTTTTAAAAGATTTATTTATTTATTTTAGAGACAGAGAGAGAGAGTGGGGCAGGAAGGGCAGAGGGAGAGGGGGAGAGACAGAGAATCTCAAGTAGGGCCCCTGCTGAACATGAAGCCTGACCCAGGGCTCAATTTCACAACCCTGAGACATGACCTGAGCCAAAATCAAGACTCAGACGCTTAACCCTCTGAGCCACCCAGGCACCCCAAGTTGCATTTTTTTTTAGCCATTCTAATAGGTATAAGACGATGTCTTATTATACCTTTGATTTGCATTTCCCTGATGATGAGTGATGTTGAGCTTCTTTTTATGTGTCTCTTGACCATCTGTATGTCTTCTTTGGAGAAGTGTCTGTTCATGTCTTCTGCCCATTTTTAATTGGATTATTTGGGGGGGTATTTAGTTGTACCAATTATTTATATATTTTGGATACTAATCTTTTCTCAGATATGTTATTTGTAAATATCTTCTCCTATTCAGTAGGTTGCCTTTTAGTTTTGTTGATTGCTTCCTTTGCTGTGCAGAAACTTTTATTTTGATGTAGTCCCAATAGTTTATATTTGCTTTTATTTCCCTTGTCTCAGGAGACATATCTAGAAAAATATTGCTGGAGCCCATGTCAGAGAGATTACTGCCTATGCAGTTTTCAAGGATTTTTATGGTCTCAGGTCTCACATTTATGTATTTAATCCATTTCAAGTTTATTTTTGTGTATGGTGGAAAAAAGTCATCCAGTTTCATTCTTTTGCATAAGGCTGTCCAGTTTTCCCAATACCCGTTGGTGAAGAGACTGTCTTTTTTCCGTTGGACATTTTTTCTGCTTTGTCAAAGATGGGGAAATGTATTGCAGAGAAACAAAAGTGGAATCTTAGATTAACTGAAAGACTCCTGTGGCAAATTAGGCAAAAAAAAAATGAGAGCTTAAAGCAGAGTAGTAGTAAATGAAACAGGTTGGCTAAATTCTAGTTATAATTTGGAGAAAGCATCTTCTGGAATCAGAAACTCAAAATTTTTAGAGTCTCAGAGATTATTACATTAACTTACCTATTTCAGAAGAGACTGATATATAAAATCAGACTGATAAATTTTTAAGAAAGAAGATAGCCTAAATCTAATCTGTCAAAATAGTCTATCTCTATATGGGGGGGATAAAACAACTTGGGAAGCAAAAAATAATTTACTTTGGTTGAGTGGAAAGCAGGTTAGTCCTTCACAGACTTTGCCAATATTGTCCTTTGATTTTTTTAAATGATTTAGAGATGCACAAGTCCATTTTGGTGGTTGTAAAATATACAACCTAGTCACAATAGTCATCTGTTCATTTGAGAATCATTCTTTTTCTGTTGGAGAACATGTTTATCTCTGACCCATTTATAATATGAGTCATGATGCCCCAGTAATAGCTCAACTTTCAGAATATAATATTTTCATTATAGACATGCACCAAAGAACATATTCCTGGTTAATATATCCCAGTAGAATGCTCCTTGTTTTTAATGAACAAACATCTATCTCTCATTTAATATTTTCACCTGAAAATAAAAATTGGGAAAAGTAGTTTTCATTCTCCCCAATAAAACATGGTAAGCAACAACATTAACAAGCAAAAAGGTACTTGGGGAAACTCTTTGGTTAAATTTCCTTTTTAAAAAAAAATTATTTGAGAGAGAGAGAACATGAGCGGGAGGGGAAGGGAGAGAGGGAGACTCTATGCTGACTCCACACTGAGCACAGAGCCCAATGTAGGGCTCAGTCTCACGACCCTGAGATCACCTGAGCCAGAACCAAGAGTTGGAGGCTTAAATGTGCCACCAAGGTGCCCCTCTTCAGTTACATTTCAAATAGGATGGATAGAACTCAGAATCTCAGGTTGATGTCTTAAAGATTGCTCTAAATGTCAGTACAGGGAATGTTACTGAAACCAAGAGTGACCATGTTAATGGAATATAAAGCAACTATTTTTTAATAACGATATAAGTTTCTTAGTGATCAGGAAGTAATGTTTTAGGTTTATATCCTAATGTGGTAGTATACTTCTTAGACAAATGCACTTTACTGTGTTGCAATTAAAAGATATTGGATGCAAATTTTAGTTTATCATGTAGTTCATTATAGTTTTTCCAATTTAAATAATAGAAAATGGATCCTGTAATAGGCAGAATAGTATCTCCCAAATATATAAGGTTCTAATAGCTGGAACCTGAAACCTGTAAATGCTACCTTATTTGCAAAAAAAAGGATCTTTGCAAATGCGATTAAGTTAAAGATTTTGAAATGAGGAGATTATCCTGGATTATTTGGGTGGATCCTAAGTGAAATCACATGTATCCTTATAAAAAGGATACAGAAGGAAGTGAGACACACAAGAGAGAAAAAGGCTATGAATGCTGACAGCCCTCAGAAGCTGGAAGAAGCAAGAAACAGATTCTCCCCTAGAGCCTCTGGAGAGATTCAGATTCTGCCAACACCTTGTTTTGGGCCCAAAAATACTGATTCAGGCTCTGGACTCCAGAACTGTGAGACAACAAATTCTGTTGTTTCAAGCCACCCAGTTGGTGGTAATTTGTTATAGCAGCCACAGGAAACTAATACAGGTCCCCAGTCAGTATTTTATAAAGAATCTCTGAATTTTCAGAAATGGATTTCTGATGTTAAGTAAGTGATGTGATGAATGCATTTCCCAGTTTTTTGGATGAAAGCCTACTTCTGAAACATACATACCTTTTATGTACCCTTTATTGTGACGAGTTTTAACCACAATTGCTTGCTCCGCATCCAAAAATGAACTGACACTATGCTCTCTCCTGTTGTGACCACTTGCTTAAACATTTGATCCAGTGTTTCTCCAGGCTTCTGTTTCTGTTCCTCTCCCAGTATCATCTACTACCTAAAGCTACCTGGTGGTGGGTAGAGGATGTTGTATGTCAAAAGTCAGAGTTTTAAGCTATTTTGAAAGAGAAATATAGTCACAATTCACCAATGCCTTGACAATGATAAAGCACCTATATTATTGATTTTGCTTTGTAACACCAAAGCATCGGTGACCGAGAATAGTCCCATTTTGCTGAAATGTAGAGGAAAAGTATAATTTTCAAAAAAGTTAAAAATATAATTCTCATACAAACATAGAATGGATGCATATCAAAAATGTTATTTGAGGTGTGCCTGGGTGACTCAGTGGGGTAAGCATCCACTTCTTGTTTTCAGCTCAGGTCATGATCTTAGGGTAATGGGATCTAGCCCAGAATAGGGCTCCATGCTCAGCATGGAGTCTGCTTCTTTCCCTCCCCCTCTGCCCCTCCCCCACAACCTCTCCCCACTTCTCTGTCTCTGCCTTTCTCAAGTAAATAAGTGTTTTTTAAAAAAAAATCTTATTTGAGTCTCAGTATTTTCCCCATCAGCTCATAGCTGACTTGGGTCTTCTTGGCTCTTGCCAGTTTGAAATAGTTCTGAAACTCAACTGTCTCCCGTCTGGTTTTGGCCTGTCCACATGTAACCTCTGCTGTTGGCTCCTCTCACTCTGGTCATAACTCACAGAAATCTCGCTACATTTGAAGTTATCTTTTCTACCTGGTAAAGATCAGCTGTATCTCAAATAAATAAAACTAATTTGTGTTGCTATGGATAGGATTCATTTGCATTGCTTTCTGGTAAGAATCTTTTAGAGTGCTATCAGTGTTCTACTGGTTGACCTCACCCCACAGAGCTGTAAAATAGTCTAATCAATAGAAAGGCACTCCCCTATAGGATCAGATAATCTCTGGAAGGTCAATTAGACAACACCCAGTACTTGGTGGAAAAAATACTCGGTAATCTCTTTGGTAAATAGTTTCAAGCAGTATTGATTTATTGTGCTGCCATCTCTGATTAAATATTGATTTTGGATATTACCACTCATTCTTATCATCACTCCTGGTCTATTTGTTTCTGGCTAATTATGCTTGCTACCCCCATTTTTGGAAGAGATCCAGGACTTTCCTACCTCAAAGTGTGAGCCCCACCAGAGTATATCTGGATCCAGACAGAGTATATCTCTACTCACCTCAAATCAGAAAATTTGTGGCATTCCTGACTATAATGAACCTCTTCCCGAGATAATAGATAATGGGCAAATCCTAACACCCCACATTATGGTATGGTCTTTCCCCAGGGACCTGACAAGGCAATCACCATTAGCATGGTATTCTGAGTAGTATCAGCAGGACAACATGGCAGTATGCATAAGGCAGCCCCTCTCTGGGGTGTTAGTGGCTGTAGAACACGCCATTATCAAGGGGGCCCTTCTGAGTTCCATCTTCATTAGGAAGTGGCAGAGGAAGCCGAGGTTGATATTTTGGATGACAGGAGAGCAGCAGCCAACTCTCCTCAGGTCAAGCAGAATACTACACTGAAATACTATAGAGAAAAAGAAAAGAAAAGATGATTTTGTTTCATGGTCAAAGTCTAATGAGGGCCAGGATATATACGTGTGTGTGTGTGTGTGTGTATATATATATATATATATATATATATATATATATATATACACATACATAGAGAGAGAGAGAGAGAGAGAGAGAGAGTACACTAATAGGAATAAGTATATTTAATAATGGTTTCCAAAAGAGGTTGTTTTTGCCAGTCAAGTGAATGATTCTCCTAACTAAATCAGAGAATCAAAAAGAAAAAACAAATAGTTTATGTCTCTTAATGAGTAACAATATTAATATCCAAATTGACATTACTACTTACTTGCTAGGTGATATTGGGCAAGTTTTGTAATCTTTCTAAGCTTCAGTTGCTTTATCTTTAAAATGGACATTAGTCATAGGATTAGATGGTACACATGAAGTAGATAGAACAGACTCCAGAGTACTGTAAGCAAATAATGTTAGTCACTGCTGCCACTACTTCTCCTCCTCCTCCTACAACAAATATTGTTTTATATTCCTATGTGTTTAATATTAGTCACACTTACTAAAATAACAGAATTACTTGAAGAATGAAAACTACTTAAGCCAAGCCAAGCAATTAAAACATATTTATCTTATCAAAAATAAGGTGTCACAGGGAACGCCTGGGTGGCACTGTCGGTTGATAGTCTGACTCTTGGTTTTGGCTCAGGTCATGATCTCAGGGCTGTGAGATCGAGCCCCGCGTTGGGCTCCACACTCAGTGCAGAGGCTACTTAAGACTCCATTCCACCTTCCTCACCTCTCCCTGTCAGTCTCTCTCTAAAATAAATAAATCTTTGAAAAAAAAATAAGGTGTCAGAGCTATTAAAAATTGTAAGACTTCATTATACCATAAACAATTAAATGACAAAATTGAAATTTCAATTATAATAATTGAGCTGCCAAATAATTCATGCTTTGGAGGCACCTCTATTAGTACATATACAAACAGTAATGTTAAGGAGTCTGTTGAAAACCATACTTGATTTTCTACCATAAGCACTTATAAAGAAAGCACTTCTCTTGCCTGAGGCACAATACATAATAGATAGCTGTAAAATGAGTTACCTAAATTTCTAGAATCCCACAGAAAGAATGATTATTAATGAAAGAAAAAGATGATTTCATTTGTTTTTGATTTTTAAAAAATATCTTCAATCTATATTATAGTACTGTTATGTAAGGCAGAAAAAATGTGTCAAGGGAGAAAATAGATATAAAAATTATTAAAGTAATTAGACCATTTAATAGTTTCAATTAATAATTATGTAGCATTTGAGATAATTCATCTTCTGGTTTCTAACCCATTAGTAATGACCTAATTTTGTTACTCCCTCTTGCCCTTCTGTTTCATTCAGTTTTTTTTCTCACATGGGTTTATGCTTTACAACACTAGCAAAGTATCTTCTTTTCATAATTTTCATGCTACCTACATGGGAAATTATCTGAATTTGAACACTCATCTTTGCCATGTTTTGACATTAAGTACAAAGTTATACCATTTAATTCTTTAAAGATTTTTTCCTTTTTTCTTTTTTTTTGTTAAAAAAGATTTTTTAAAACTTTTCTGAGCTTCCACAACTGCCTCTGACTTGCACATGTGTCAGTGATTTCACCATAGTAATTTCAGAATTTCAATTTTTACCTAAATCATTGGAATAGGTAAAAACCCAGAATGAATACACAAATGTGATATGATTTCTTATGTTGGTACAACTTTTCAGATTCAATTTGAACTTGAATTTCAGTTGAACTAGCTACTTGCCATTTAAAATGATCCAGACTTGCTTTTTTCCTTTTACCAGGTTCCTAGTGATAAGTAATATTAAGTGTGTACCACAACCAAATTGTACCATTCAGAGCTTGGATAGAACAGATAATCGTTGCTTTCTGGAAGAGATTTTCTGGTGGCCTACCCAATAAGGGGTCTAATTTGTAGTATTTATATTGCTAGGAACTTTATATATATTATTTCTTTCCATTTTCAAAGTAATTCTCTAAATTATATAACTATGCTTATTTTAGAAATAAGTAACTTCATTGCTATGGCTAAAACTGAATTTAGAGTCTGCGTTGGTTTCCCTCCATCAAGATATTCCTCATCATGCAGCGAGGAATAAGAAAGTAAGTGCAAATAGATCAAATAGAACATCTGTCAAAAGGCAAATTATTAAGGAATATGTGGATCCAGAAAAATGCCTGCTGGATAATGACTAGTATTATAATTGAGTGGTAACAATCCAGCAATTTGAGTAAAATATAAACTTAAATAGAATGCCAGATCCCACCAATAATTCCTGCCATGTCTAACCAAAACAGTACCAAGGACAAATATGTTACTTAAATCAAATGGTACATGAAGAGTTACATGTTTGATTTCTTTCTTTCTTCATTGCTTATTCAAGCTTTCAATCTTCTGTATGAAAACATCACAATTATAAGCCCTAAAAACCAGGTGAACTAAGAGAACCAAATTTTCTTGAAAATCTCAAAAGGGTTCAAAACATAGACACACACACGCACACACACACACACACACACACACACACACACACACACACACCCTTAATTAGTTATCCCTGATACTCAGGTTATCCCTGAGTATTTGAAACCTCTTCTTTTTTGCACATGATATCAATATCCCCTTTTCCTAAGAAAAGTCAGAGCATCAGTCCATTGAAGTCTCAACTTTAACATTATTGAATGAATCGTGCTTGCATCTATTTGGTTATTATGAGTCAATAATTCTACATGGTGATCCGAAAAACTGTGTTTCCAAACTGCTGTGCCAAGAAGCAGAATTTCATTTTGCCTTTGAAGACTGTGCTCTTTTCAACTATTTCTGCATTTGCTTGGAGCCTTTTGTAAGCTCATGCATTCATTAGTTATATACGTTTATTATGTCTTTATGACATGCAAATCATTTATTGTTTTAATGTTCTAGGTTAATATAAATTCTGTTTCTCTAACTTACATAAGGAGTATATTTCTTTTTTTTAACTTTTTAAAAAATGTTTATTTAATTTCAGTTTAGTTGACATAGATGTATCCTTAATTTCCGGGGTAGAATTAAGTGATCCATCAGTTGCATATAACACCCAGTGCTCATTACATCAAGTGTCTCCCTTAAATGCCCATCACCCAGTTACCCTACCCCCCCCCATTTCCCCTCCAGCAACCCTGAGTTTGTTCTCTATAGTTAAGAGTCTCTTGAAGAATATGTTTCTTAGGATGTTTTAGTCTATATGTAAAATCACCTCAATCAAACAGAAGAAGAGGGCTGGAGTGGACCTCATATGTAGTCACATGGGAAGAAAGCTGCCAGACAACAGGCTTTGGGTCATATCTTTGGATAATGTCAGATTGTGCAGTGGTGAATATAATAAAAAAATACAGTAGAAATTGCATTTCTAAGCAGGTGTCATTGCAAGGTAGAAATATGACAGACGTAGGAAAAGGCATAACAGTAATAGCAATATAATAGCCTTTATCAGTTCACATTAAGTGGTAGAAATATTTATATGCAGTTGTTTTGTTTTGTTTTGTTTTGTTAATTTGTATTTTGTCCTGAGAGAAATTGATAAAGAGATTTTATGGGTAAGGTTTCCTCAATGATGTTCATGAGGGTATCTTCTAAATCTTCAAAGAATATGATTTAAATAATTTTATCATATTGCAAGGAGTTTACAGCATCTGGTTTAAACTCATCTACCCCGCATAGTAACATGAATAAATGGAGACATTCATCACTATGCACACAACAGAAATTGTGTTCTCCTATTGATATAATTAAATACTCATAGAAGCCTAAATGCATAATAGCTTCCAGACCCTTTGTTTAATGCCAAAAATCAATGGCTCCGCTTCCAATGAACTCGATAGGCATATGTTCCTAGTCAGAACCATTGTGAACCCTCTCCAGTTTCTAAACATTTATTGCTGGTACTGTAATAATAAACATCTTGCATTTATAAAATGTAATGTTGCCTAGAATTTTTCATTTTTCAAGAATGCCGAGCACACTATCTAATGGCTCTCATATGTCCAGTGTGCCCACGAACAATTTGTCTTCTGAGTGCAGTGTTAATCTGACACCTCAAGGACAGACCTGTTTTCAGAGGGACTCAAAGAAAAGCTAGAAACATTCATAGGCTTAATAACTACTGAAAATCCTAGTGAACTGTGGCTGGGATTACTCAGATTTCTGGATTGCATTACTTCTTCATGCCATATTTTGCTTAAATAAGAGTTATTAAAAATGCTAGGAGATTATTTTTTGACTTATTGCCAAATATGTACACTAAACACACATTTAATATATGGGCATATATATAAAATCAAGTTAATGATGACATTTATGGTTCAATTGTTTTGTTTCTCATCTGGCTCAGAGATGGGTGTGTAGCACTAATGTGCTTTCCATTTGTTTCAGCCAGTTGCAAGTGATAACCCCATAGCAGTGATGAAGGAAGCAAATATATTCTTTGGTCATAAACAGTGTGGGGCAGAGAAAATTCCCTCCTTTAAAGACAAATCCAAGATTTTGATCTCAGGTCAAGGGTAGCACATTAAACATGAAGCTTTTCTGTGTTTTGGAGGTTTTTTGTTTGTTTGCTTGTTTTTATCTATTAATAAAAAAACCCCACAAAAATGAGATTTCTTAATTGTGCTATTCTGCATGGAGTTAAAAATTAGAAACTCACATCACCATAAAATAATGGAATAAAAGATTGTTTCCTATAAAAAAAATAATTGACAGAGAAGAAAAGTACTGAACTAAAGCTAGAACAAGGCAAAGATATTCACACCTGGATCCATAATGTTTGTTTCTCTTATTTGACATGCATTATTAATCTTAACATTCCCAGGTGGCTTGACTGAGACTTGAATACTTACATCAATACCTTGAATTCAAACAATGTTTTATACAGGTGTGAGGGTGAAATCAAATGAAAATGATATCCATCAGGCCCACATACAAATTTTGCTCATTTCTTTGTCATGCTTTGTATTTAAGAATAAGGTATTTCCCCACCAAAATTTCAACTTTGTGCCTTCACAGTGATTTGTAATGTTCTCTCCATATTTCTTCCAAGGAAATACTTAACTCAAAGCTTTGAAATAACGACAACTCAAATGGAAAAAGCAACCATGCCCCTCATATATGTTGGTCATAACTGTTTCCCTTACTGATCTCCTAGGTTATTTTTTTTTCTACCCACAAGCATATAGGGACAATTATGGCCTGTATTTGATATTCAAAGGGCCAAAAGAATATTTAAAGAATGTTTAAGGTAGAAACCATTTTCCATTTGAGCTTAGTATTTTAGAACATTTGACTTTTTACTTAGATTTTAGCTACCAATATTTCTACTTAGGCTAAAATGATTCACCTAACTTCCAAAGTTCACCTATGTGTTCAGACTCTACTATTGAGAATTTGGTGTTCATACTGTATAGGCTGGGAGTATCTCTAGAACATAGATCTGGAGTTGGCATAAGTTCTGTGGTCCCGTTATGAGACACATCCTGTCTCCTGCCTCCTTTTTAAAAATTTTTATTGAAAAGAATTTTATTGAGATACAATTGATGTGTAACATGATACTGATTTCAGGTATATGACATAATGATTCAATATTTGTATATATTGCAAAATGATCACAGCAGTAAGTCTAGTTACCATCCATCACCACAAATAGATAGATATTTTTCTTATGATGAGAAGCTTTAAGGTTTAGTCTCTTAGTAACTTTCAGATATACGGTATTATTAACTATGGTCACCATGCTGTGCATTACATCCCATGACTTACTTGTTTTACAACTGGAAGTATGTACCTTTTGATCATCTTCACCTATTGCACACTGCCACCACCCACCTTGCCTTTGGCAACCACCAGTCTGTTCTCTGTATCCGTGATTTTGGTTGTTGCTTGTTTGTCTTTTAGATTCCATATATAAGTGAGATCATACGGTATTTGTTTTTCTCTAACTTATTTCACTTAGCAAAATGCCCTTAAGGGCCATCCATGTTGTTGCAAACAGCATATTTTCCTTCTTTGTTTTCCTTTTTTTTTTTTTCATAGTCTGCATGTTCAGTCACTTTAAAACCACTAACATTATCGCATGTCTCTTAAATAGAACCAGCAATGCTGGGCCTGTTTAAAATACAAGGGGAGAAAAAAGCACCTTGCGCCAGCCCAATATGATACAAAACCAGCCAGCTGGCTGCCACAAGGATGAAGAGGTGGGAGAGGAGGGGGCGCTCCTGGACAGGTGGCTGGGTGCCAGGAGGGGCTGGGGGGGAGAAAGAAAGGAGGCTAGGAGGGGAATGATAGTCCTAATGGAGGGGTACAGAAGGCACGTCGGGAGGAGGGATTGGGGATCAAGGCAGATCAGGGACCTCCCCGCCAGGGCACAGTGTTGGAGGGGCTTGGTGCCACTGCCTTTCCCAGAGCCCGCCTAGCCTCGCTCGCTCTTCAGGATTTGGGGTTCAGATACTTCTCACTCTACACAAGAGAGGGCGAATCTTCAAGGGCTCGTTTCCAGTTTTTTAAATCTTTCAAAAATATTCCCTCCCCCAAACTAAATTTGATTGGCATGACAAAATGGAAGGCGACTCCAAACACAACTTCCTATGTTTAAAAAGGAAACCGTGGTTAATGGAGCAAAACTGAGAAAGAGGTATTCTTTGAGCTAAATATAGCTTCAACATTCTTCTCATACTTTTGGTTTTTTTTTTTTTTTAAATCTTGGCAAAGAGTTTCCTAATCAAATGAACAAATCCACAGTGAAGTAAAAGAGCCCATATGAGTAGATGTTTATTCTGTAGAAGTTTTCAATGCTGTGCATGACCTCTTTGCTGAGTTTCTGATTTTATTTATTGCTCTTGACATGCCAAGAACTGCTTACTTAAAGCTGCATTTATCTGCAATCTTTCTGCTGGCGTCATGCAATCTTTTCCGTTAGTGAAGTGATAAAGGCTGTGGCTCGTGCGCACATATAAATGTTTTGTTAATTCAACCTTAACACTCAGTAGAAGTTAAAACACTTTGTGTTTAACTACCAGCCTTCCTCCTCCAAAAAAAAGAATTTAGAAAAGAGGTGAAACACTTATACAATACCCTTTATTTACATTTTTTAACTGAGGTGTCATCTCTAATATAGATGGCTGATTATTACTTCTTTAAGTAACAGGGTTTATAACTTTGTAAAGTTCTTATATTCATGTAAATTTTATAAAAAGAATGATTATACCCCACATTCTATTTTATAATGTCCTATTGGCCTGATATCACAAGAACATCTTTGCATGTAAATAAATATGTACAACATCATTTTAGTGACCAAATAATACTTGACTGATTATTTAATACCTGTTCACATTTAGGCTATTTCTAACTTTTTCCTGTCATGAATAATACCGTGATAAAATCCTTACAGCTATTGCTTTGAATTTCTGTCCACTCACTTCACTCACATAGTTTCTTTATATTCATTCTTAGGTGTGAAAATTCTGGGTCAAAGGGAAATATATATTTTGCAAATGTCTCCAGTAAATAGCATACCAAGTTATATACATATAGGCAGTGTGATTCAATTTTTTGGAGGGGTGTGTTGTTCATAGTGTTGGAAAAGTTAGAGGAGTATTTAAAATTTATTACCATGGGGGCATCTGGGTGGCTCAGTCTGTTAGGCTCCTGCTTTTGCCTCAGGTCATGGTCTCAGGGTCCTGGAATCAAGCCCCCCCCCCATCTGGCTCCCTGCTAAGCCAGAAGTCCAGTTGTCCCTCTCTCCCCCTTCCTCCAACGTGTGCTCTTTCTGGCTCTTTCTCAAATAAATAAATAAAATCTTAAAAAAATTATTGTGAAAATTAAAATTTGTAATAGCTGCTAGTATTGAGTCTACAATTACTTTTTATATATTAATTACACTTAAATATTTCTTTTTGTCTAGATGTTCTTTCTCAATCTTCAGACTTAGGTCATAATCACTTATATTTAGAAAAGGATGAAATAACTTAAGAGAATTGAAACACATTAAACAGGAGATACAGTCCTTTGAGAAGAGGTTGGGTACCTTTTATTTAGCCATCTGTAATGAAAGTGGCACCTCAGTCTCTCACCACTCAGACTGAATTTCCACATCTTAACCTCTACAAAGACTGTAAAGCTTATGCTAATTATGGATCCTTCAAAAAACTGTGATACTTCTTTTCTGGAGCTAATATATGACAATTAAGATTAACTCCTAAAAATTTAATAATCCTAATGTAAGGCAATACCTCAAAAGTAATGCAAAAGAATCCTAATCTGTTCTTATAGCAAACACTTTGTGAACTTTAATCTACATTTTTCCTTTGCAACTATTGTGTGTAAAGGAAACATTTTAAAAGGTGAATAAATTTAAAGTGGAAGTGTGTCTCTCTACCTCAAGAAAAATCATTCTTGCAAGTTGTGTTGGAGTAAATCCAAGGGCAGTGTATATTCCTGAATATGCTTTCCCTATGAATGGGAAAAAATCTGTAGAATGAATGCCCTAACAATGATTCTAACCATTCAATAGAACAATGATGTCAACCATTCTACTCTGGTGTTTTCTTATGGCTGTAGAAATTAAATAGTAACAGAACATAAATAGTAGTGAAGCAATATGCAAAGCATGGTACTTATAGTACATAATGTTATTCATGACTTATAGAGAGCAACAGGAAATAAGAATGTTATATAAGTAGAGTAAATGACAAGAATACCATAGTTCCTGATTCTTAAGTTACATAGGCATTGCTTTGCATCACATGTATATTAATGAGGAATTGTCATCTCAAATTCCACACAAACTTTCCTAAAGAGAGTCCCATCCATTACTGTAGACTTACTGACTTTAGTTAAATGGACTGAGACCATGATTCAAAGACAAAATATCTAAGATTGTGGTAGGTAATGTATAGATTTTCCATTAACCTTAGCAAGAATTGCTAGCATAACTTCAGATGCTGAAAAGTACTTCAGAAAAAGTAATGTCCCTCCTTTTCAGTTTTTTTGTTTGTTTTTTTGTTTGGGTTTTTTTTTTGGAGGGGGGGTTTGGGGGAGAGGGTTTGGTGGCTTTTTGCTAGAAAGGAGGAAGATGGAATCCTGGAAAGAATTCTTGGCATCTGAATGTTTGAATTTTTGGCAAACTAGCTCTTTCTTGTCTGTTTCTTTTCTAATTTTGTTGATTTGTTTTTTTAAGACATCACTATGTGTTTTCTGCCATTTGATTCAACAGGATGCCAAAACAGATATTGAAAATGACTCAGCAAAATAGCAAGTTTGCTCTAAGTTATTATGTTCATATAAGTCATTAATATTATTAATAATCCCAGATGTAGTGCCTGGTGACATAGCAAAAGAACTCCTCAGAATTATCGTTCATTTATTTATAGTTACACACAATATGCAAGGCAGTGTTTGATTATATAAACATGTTTCTAATTGTGGCCTTAAAAGAAGTAAAAAAAAGAAAGATGTAAGCCACTAATAAAGTCAGTATTTGGGGGACAAGTATACATTATTCAGTTTATTTTTCAAAATGTGTTCACTTAATTAGTGGTTTAACCACATAAAAAGTAACAAAAAATATGGTCCTGTTCTATCCAGGTAGTAATTACTAATACCAGCAGAGAACTACTTTATAAAAAATAGCAAAGAAACTAAGAACAATATTGGATATTTTTTTCACTGCACATTCAATGATTCATGAAATGTCATTATGTTTAATGATGTTGTTAAGCTGGTTTATTTATAAATATACTTTTCATTCCTTTATATTTGCATTCAAAGTCTGTGCTTGCCTATTATACCATTTATGTTGCCTAAATAGAAATTACTTGATGTCTATTCAATTTATTTGTAACTATGGCATATTTCAAGTAGTTTATTTTTTAAAATACTGTGTTAAGAAAGTAAGAATTTAAAATTTATTGTACTTATATAATATGGTTCACAATTAATTTTGTTTCGGTTCTATGATGACGAACCATTATAAAGTAATTTAAAATAACACAATATGTGGTGATTATTAGGACTCACACTTAGTACTTTTGTACCTCTTGCTTGAACTAGTAAGGGAAAAAAAATCTTAAATACCTCAAAGTGACTTCAAGATAAATTAGTGTCATGATGAGTTCTTAAAAATCATTAGTATCTTCATTTCCAAGAGAGAAAAAAAGGAAAAGCATTAAAATTATGCATTTTTATTTTAATGCCTGAGATGAATGTGATTATCTTTTTCCTTACGACAACATTATAGACAAAAACATATAAATATGTTAGCAGGGAATCATGGCAGAAAAATAAAAGTTCTCAAGTCCATCTAGTAGTCACCTGTTATGAACCTGCCATGTGCCTACAGTATGTAAGGTGGAATGGACCGATATAAAACATACATGAATAGCCCTGTTTTTAGTTTTATGGTTTCTGTGTGAGGGAAGAACTTCACACAAAACAAGTATAAAATAAAATAAAAAGTTGGGCGCCTGGGTGGCTCAGTGGGTTAAAGCTTCTGCCTTCAGCTCAGGTCATGATCTCGGGGTCCTGGGATGGAGCCCGGCATCGGGCTCTCTGCTCAGCGGGGAGCCTGCTTCCTCCTCTCTCTCTCTGCCTCTCTGCCTACTTGTGACCTCTCTCTCTGTGTCAAATAAATAAATAAAATCTTTTTAAAAAAGTAAAAAAATAAAAAGTAATGACAGAAAGTTTAGCCACCATATCATATGTTTACTATTCTTAGGGAAGTAGCCAAAAAAGAAATATAAAAGCATTTAGCATATATGGAGGTTATACACAAATTAAAATTTCTATGTTCCTAATTGTATAAAAGACTGAATTTGTTTAAATCTTGCCTTCTCAATGAAAAATCAAAACATTTACAAGCTGAAATTTTGTACAAAGATTCCAGTGTATTAACTTGCTACTGTAATAGATAGGATAGGCTCTGCTGCAGTCACAACCAGTTTCTCAAATGATTAATGACACAAACATAGTGGTTTATTTTTTGTTACATTATGATCTGAAATAGGCATTCATGATTGGAAGGCTGTCTTTCACATGGTGATTCAGTGACTCAGGCTCTGCCTTTTGCTAGGACCTTGTCACCTGCCACCTCCAAGTAGCCGAAAGGGAAAATCAGGGTGAAGGAGGCACATCTGCCCTTATTAGAAATAGACTTATGTGCTGTTGGAAGAACTTAGTAATGTGGTCACAATTACCTTGAATGAGACTGGAAAAGGTAGTCTAGTCACATGCCTGGCTCTCATTCTTCTATGTTAGAAGGGAATAAATGGAATTTTGTGGACAACTCATGGTAGTTTTAGCTCTCATTAAAATGTTTGATTGATAAAAACAAGAAAAGTACTGATTTTCTTGACTTTCAGTTTCTGATATTACTGGGATAATTTTGTATTTTTTTTCATTCTATCTGTAATGAAGCCTATACCTCTTTTCAAGATCATTTTAGTGAATGTATCAAGGACTGTGTATTTAATAAAGTGAATAAAGGCTGTAATATATAGTCCATAAGTTAGTATATGAATTATTTTTATAAACACTTTGTTAATGAAAATTATATAGAGAGTTATACTGTAAATCCTCTCTCCAGTTAACACTTTTCTGATAGAGCACTACCTAATTTTTAATATCAAAATTCCTTAAAATATAACTATATCTCAATGATATACTTTTCTGCTGATGTTTATTGAGAAAAAATTACATGTATACACTTTACATACATGATACACATGTTATGTATCTATATGTCACATATATATATATATCATATATACATCTCCAAACTTAAAGATTTTTATAAAATTATATGGAAGGAAAGTTTCATGTTACATTCCAAATACAACTGTAGATTACCAAAATTACAAATAGATAGATGTTTATAAGTATTTGAGTGCTAATACAGGGAATATGACCATCACATGTGGCTAGCATCAAGAGGATCATCACAGGGCGCCTGGGTGGCTCAGTGGGTTAAAGCCTCTGCCTTCAGCTCAGGTCATGATCTCAGGGTCCTGGGGTCAAGGCCCACATCGGGCTCCCTGCTCGGCGGGGAGCCTGCTTCCTCCTCTCTCTCTGCCTGTCTCTCAGCCTACTTGTGATCTCTTTCTGTCAAATAAGTAAAATCTTAAAAAAAAAAAAAAGAGGATCATCACAGGATCATACTTAGTGCCCTGTGGTCTCTCCTTGTATACATATTCTGAACTTGTTTCCTTGATGCCTATCTTATACTTAGCCTTTGTTTTCACCTCATGCTATAAATTGTCTTCAAAAGTCTAAGAAAACTTTAAAGAAAGATGTGGGGAAGTAAATAAACATATGAGAAAAGTATGTATAAGAGCAGAGAAAATAAAAATAATATTGTTTGGTAACACAGAGCCACCAGAGACTTCAAGAGCATCCTGTGTATTTCAGTCAGTGCTTTGTGTGCTGTAATAACAAGTCATGATGAAAAGGAGCAGAAAGTCAGGGAGCATTTGGTAATAATTTGTATAGCTGGACAAAATATACACCATTTTATTTTGGAAAAGCTTTGGATAAGCCTGGAAAAGGGGATATTAAGCCAGAGTGATCAAGACACTCCATTCTGGATTATGTCGATTTAGGACAAAGTGAACGACACATTTGGGAAGGCAGCAGGAAAGCTATGATGAAGAATGGTGAGCTATTAAAGGAGCAAACTTTGAATTTTTCTACATATTCAAGCCATACTCATTATAAAAAACAGTAGGAAAAGGAGCTGCAGGTGACAGTGAGGGAGATGCTCTATTTCTGTTTCATTTACAAAAAAATATTAATAAGGAGACTATACCACTGAGCAATTGTTCAGTGTAAAAAAAAAAAGTTGTTTTGGAGTGCATGCCTCCCTCAGCATTTATCTTGCTTATAAGTAAAAGAAGAAAGCATCTGATCACAAAGATTTGGAAGGGGCTGAGGTTTAAATTCAAACCCATTTTACTTTTTATTCTATAACCCTTAAGAAATGCTCAGAAGAACATCACCAGCTATCTAATTTCCACATCCACACTGCCTGATGAGAAAGGTTTTGTAAATTATATACAATTCTAATTGATGTGCTTCACAAAGAAGAGAATATGGCCAAAGAATATTTCACAAAGAAAGCTTCACATAATATCGGTGATGCTTCTGCACATCCACAGTGTTCTAACATGGTGACAACATTCAAGGGGTTTTCCTCCTTCTAACTTTCACTATTTCAACCCATGGACTAGGTGTTATTGTATCTTTTATGGCCTATTATGTTCATTTGCCTATGCAACATGCCGTCTAGGGTATGAATGCCAACCAAGCTTCACCAAAAGACCTGAGGAAAAGTCTTTTGAGTTTTCATTTTCATTTGTCTCCATGTATTTTTTTTTAATTTTTTCCTTGATATCTTGGTTGATCCATTCAGTATTTACTAGTATGTGATTTAAGCTTCATATATTTGTGTTCGTTTTAGATATTTTATTGCTTGTTTTCAAGTTTCATAATGTTGTAATCAGAAAAGATCATGGTATGACTTTAGTCTTTTTGAATTTGTTGAGATTTGTTTTGTAGCCTAATATGAGATCTAGTCTAGAGAATGCCCCATGTGCACTTGAGAAGAATATATATTCTGCTGTTTTAGGATGGAATGTTCTGAATATATCTGTTTAACTGCATCTGATCTAGTTTGTCATTCAAAGCCACTGTTTTCTTATTGATTTTCTGTTTGTATGATGTGTCCATTGATGTAAGTAGTAGGGTGTTAAAGTCCCCTACTATTATTATATTCTTATCTATTACTTCCTTTATTACTAGTTGCTTCATGTAATTGAGTGCTCCCATGTTGGGTTCATAAATGTTTACAATTGCTATATCTTCCTGTTGGATTGTTCCCTTTATGATTACATTGTGTCCTTCTTTGTTCCTTGTTACAGGCTTTGTTTTAAAGCCTATTCTGTCCAATTTAAGTATTGCCACCCTGGCTTTCTTTTCACTTCCGTTTGCATGATAAATGCTTTTCTATTCCTTCCTTTAAATCTGTATGTGTTTTAATTCTGAAAGGGGTCTCTTATAGGCAGCATATAAATGGGCATTGTTTTTTATTCATTCTATCACCCCATATCTTCTGATTTGAGTGTTTATCCATTTACATTCAAAGTAATTATTTATAGGTATGTATTTATTGTGATTTTGTTGCTTGTTTGTGTTTCTTTTGTAGTTCTTCTCTGTTCCTCTCACTCTTGCTCTCATCTGTCATGATTTGCTGTCTTTCTTTAGTAATAAACTTGGGTTTTTTTCTCTTTATTCTTTGCATATCTGTTACCAGTTTTTGATTTCTGGTTACCATTAGGTGTATATATAACATCTTATGAATATAGCAGTCTATATTAAGTTGATTGTTGCTTAAGTTTGAACCTATTCTTTACTCCTCTCCCCCAATGTTTTAGATAAATGGTGTCATATTTTACATATTTTTATTTTGTGAATCCCTTGACTACTTTTTATAGATACCTTTAATTTTACTGCTTTTGTGCTTCCTACTTTTCTTACCCCTACTTGTGATCTTTCCTTTCCACTTAGAGAGTTCCCATTAACATTTCTTGTAGGGCTGGTTTAGTGGTAATGAATTTCTTTAGCTTTTGTTTGTCTAGGAAGTTCTTTATCTTTCCTTCTATTCTGAATGATAGCCCTGCTATTTAGAGTCTTCTTGGAAGGAGGGTTTTTTTGTTTGTTTTTCTTCCAGCACTTTGAATATAGCATGCCACTCTTCTGGCCTATAAAGTTTCTTCTAAAAAATCAGCTGATAGCTTTATGGAGTTTCTCTTGTAAGTAACTGTTTTGTTGTCTCTTGCTGCTTTTAAAATTCTCTTCTGCTTTTAAAATTCTTTATCACTACTCTTTGCCATTTTAATTACTCTGTGTCTTGGCGTAGACCTCCTTGGGTTGATTTTGTTGGGGGCTCTCTTTGCCTCCTGGATCTGGATTTCTGTCTCCTTCCCCAGATTTGGGAAATTTTCAGCTATTATTTCTTCAAATACTTTTCTTCCTACTTTCCTATCTCTTCTCCTTCCAGGATCCCTATAATGTGATTGTTATTATGCTTGATTGTGTCACTGAGTTCCCTAAATCTATTTTTATTTATTATTCTTATTTTTTCCTCTCTCCTGTTCATTTTGATTACTTTCCATTACACTGTCCTCCAGGTTGCTGATCAGTCCTTTTACTTTCTCTGGTCTACTTTTATTCCATCTGGTATATTTTTAATTTCAGTAATTGAGTTCTTCATTTCTATTTTTTTTTTATGTTTCTCTTTGTTGAGGGTCTTACTGAGGTTGTCCTCTATTTTCTGAAGTCCAGTGAGTATCTGTATGCCCATTACTTTAAATTCTCCATCAGGCATATTACTTATCTCCATTTTATTTAGCTCTCTTGGTGTGCTTTTGTCCTGTTCTTTCATTTGGGACATTGTCCTGTATTTCCTCATTTTGTCTAACTCTCTGTGTCTGTTTCTATACATTAAGAAAGTAAGCTACATCTCCTACTCTTGAAAGTAGTGGCCTTATGAGGAGGAGGACCTGTAGTGTCCTGTGGCACAATGTCCCCTGTTCACCAGAACTTGGTGCTTCAGGGGTGTCTCCTATGTGTGTTTTATGCACCCTGCTGTTGTGTTTGAGCCACATTTGCCTTCAGTCCTATCATTTGCAATGGCTCTCTTTGCCTATTGTGGGCAGGGTTTGGTCCCTGTGTTTTTAGTAGGCCAATCTGAGACTACCTTGAGTTTGAGTTGAGTCAGGCCAGGCATTTTCCAGAGCTTCGTAGCACTGAACTTCTGGGTGCTTTCCCTGTGTTGTCCCCTCAGAGGTTTTTGTTGGTGGGTGGGTCCTGCAGTCAAATCAGATGTCTGCGCCCAGCCCACTGAGTTGAATTGGTGTGTGTGATTATCTTCCCCTCTTCTCAAGGCAGCAGTCAATTTGAAGTGGTGCTGGACCCTACTGATGTTGCTTGCACACTGCCAGACTTGTCACTGCTTTGGATGGACTCCTGCCAAGCACAAGTTAGAGCATGGGGATTTGAAGGAGAATGTAGGGGCGGGGCAAGTATGCCTGCAAGGTCTGTTTTTGTCTGCTGGGGGAGGGGCCCTGCAGCTGTCAGTGAAAACTCCTGCTGAGAGTGTCTTGGAGAGGGTGGGTCCAAGGAAAGGGGCAAGGGCAGGGTGCACTATTAGCAACCTAGGTGGAGAGTGTTGTTTTCCTCAGGTGGCCTTGTATTTAGTCTGTAGGGCAGGGAAGGGAAATGGTGCCTGCGAGCTCTTCTGTTCTTGGAGAAGTCTCCCAAAGGTCCCTGCCCCTTTAGCACATGCTCTGAGATAGTAAATAAACTCCTTCCTACATATCGGAGGCATTTTTCTTTTTTTTTTTTTTTTTTTTTTTTTTTTTTTTTTTTTTTTTTTTTTTAAAGATTTTATTTATTTATTTCACAGCGGGAGAGAGATCACAAGGAGGCAGAGAGGCAGGCAGAGAGAGAGGGGGAAGCAGGCTCCCTGCCAAGCAGAGAGCCCGATGCGGGCCTCGATCCCAGGACCCTGAGATCATGACCTGGGCCGAAAGCAGAGGCTTTAACCCACTGAGCCACCCAGGCGCCCCGGAGGCATTTTTCAAACTGCTGCTTCTATTCTGTATCCCAGCAGGATGTTGGTGCTATCTCTTTAAGGGCAGGGATTCGTTTTCCTATTGCCCTCTGGCTTTCTGAGAGCTGAGCCCACTGATTTTTAAAGTTCCAGGTGTTACGCCCCAGTGATTATAATAATTCATGGTTAGGCGAAACATTGTGGGGATTCATCTTCCCTGTGTGATTCCCCCATGCCCAAGGCATCTCTCCTTCTGGTGGGTAGTATCATGAGCCGGGTTGGCTCCCAAGCACATCTCCTCCTTCTTACCCTCTTGAATGTGGCCTCTTCTCTACACGTAACTGTGGAGAATCCATTCTGCCAGTCTTTGGGTTGTTTTCTATGTTATTTATACTGATTTAGGTGTATTCATGGGACAAGGTGAGCCTAGGATCCTCCTATTCCACTATTTTCCCTGGAAGTCTGTCTCTTGACTTTGTGATACTAGCTCTTTTAACAGATGTGAGGTGATATCTCGTTGTGCTTTTGATTTGCGTTTCCCTGGTGATTAGTAATGTTGAGCATCTTTTCATGTGTCTGTTAACCATCTGTTTGTCTTCTTTGGAAAAATGTCTATTCATGTCCTCTGCCCATTTTTGGATTTTGGTGTAGAGTTGTATATATTTTAGGTATTAACACCTTATCAGATATATCATTTGCCAATATCTTCTCCCAGATGGTAGGTTGCTTTTTTCATTTTGCTGATATTTCCCTTCACTGTGCCAAATATTTTTATTTTGATGTAGTTCCAGTAGTTTATTTTTCCTTTTGTTTCCCTTGCCTCAGGAAATATATCTAGAAAAATGTTAAGTCCATTGTCAAAGAGATTGCTACCTACATTTTCTTCTAGGATTCTTATGGTTTCAGGTTTCACATGTAGGTATTTAATCCATTTGAGTCTATTTTTGTGGTCCATTTAATGGAATTAAATGAGTAATTTAAGTAATTTAAATGGAGTAATAAAGTAGTCCAGTTTCATTGTTTTGCATGTAGACATCCATTTTTCTCAGCACAATTTATTGAAAAGATTATTTTTCCCCAATGTTTATTCTTGCCTTCTTCATCATGTAGTTTCTTTTTGTGTATTAACATCTGCATTTTTTTCTGTATATATTTAGTCCATTTGATAGGCTGAGTCATTACTGAATGCTTGTAAGCTGTGTAAACAATATAGTGCATTGCATTTACTGCTTGATTTTTAAACAATCCGTATCATTATTTTGTTTATCAGAAACTATTGTTTTAAAACATATCACATTCATAACATGGTGTTTTGTTACTTATATATAGTCATTTTAGAAAATCTGCTGAAGATTTGAGGTCACTGTGCAAAACATCATAATTTATCCATTGAAATGATAGGAAATGGGCTTCCAGTAATCATTATACACAGAACTTCTTTAAAATTTTTTTAAAGATTTTATTTATTTATTTATTTGTCAGAGAGAGAGAGAGAGAGAACACAAGCGGGCAGAGTGGCAGGCAGAGGGAGAGGCAGGTTCCCTGCTGAGCAAAGAGCCCGATGCGGCACTCGATCCCAGGACCCTGGGATCATGACCTGAGCAGAAGGCAGAGGCTTAACCCACTGAGCCACCCAGGTGTCCCACACACAGAACTTCTGATTAGTAGAAATAAATTGGTGACATTAATAGGGACTGCCTAGATAACATATTTTAGGCTGTAACTGTGAGGGAGGCAAAGAATATTGAATTTGATGTTATTCAGTCTACAGATATAGCTTGTTTAAATTCCATATTATTTGATCTATATGAATACTTGTGTGAATAACTTCTGGTATGCTTCTGATGAAATTACATCCAATATATTTGAACTAAAAGTATTTGTTTCTATTAGATTTGGGTTGAGAAGTTATTTGTGTTATGAATATGAGAAAAATCTTTGTATCTAGTTTCTTTAGGCTTTTCATAATAAGTGACAAATTTGGGAAATATTATTTCCTAAAATGACTATTTACCTGTTTCAAGCTTAGAGATAAACTAAAGACATTATCTATCTATTATAGATAAAAATCAGTCTATAGTAGCTTTCTATAAAAAGTTGCCTATAGCTTTCTGTCAGTTCCTTCTGATTGCACAGCAATGAAATGAATAAAACAAAACGAAAAAAGTGTGTACATCATTTGCCTTTTAATGGGAGTTACATTGACCTAGGTTGCTCCCATGTTCACAGTTATTCAAATAAAAAGATAAAGACAAATACATGATTTACTGGTAGTAATAATCAACACCCTGATTAAGAACAACACAAAATAAAACCTTGATATCGACCCTAGAGCATCAGGTGTAATACAGATTTAGTGAACACACTTGCTCTTCCCTTGAGCGTTGCTTTGACGTAAATATGAACAACTTTCCTTATTCCATTCTACAGTTCTAAAAAAAAAACATATGTCAAGGCCTGGCTTGTAAAATCAGTGGACACCTCTCTATGCTTGGGCCAAAAATCCCTGAAACAGATCCAGGGAAAGCATCAGTTCTGATGGAAGATTACAATATGTTTGACATTTTATATTTCACTGTGTATAGAAACCATTCAACTTACAAAAAGAAAAAAAGTTTACCTGTGTTTGAAAAAGTTCAAACACCTAACAGAACAGATGTCATGTGTATTTGATACACTATAAACAAAAGAAAATACCCCAACATGGTAAAGACATAATTTAACATTATCACTAAAAGGTAAACAGACATTTACTATCACATGAAATTTTAAGCTTAATCATCAAATAAAGTGACAAACACTATAACATATATTTAAATTGGCGTATGTGTAAAACATGGAGAAAAATTAAGCCACCTATCAGTTCAAAATATTGAAAGTGTTCTATCCTCAGACTCTGTTATCACTGAACTTCACAGAGTATATTTTGGCAGCATTATTGGATTGATGTCCCGAGGGTTGAATTAAAACTAGACTTGCACCATATGTAGACATACAAAATTTTACTTGTTGGATACTGCCATAAACAGTATGCTACAGGCCATCTCAATCTCTTGACTCTTTCTCTGGGACTCCCAGTGGTAGACAAGTATTTTTCATAAAACAGATTTTCTTCCTAAGTGGAAAGACATAGGGAAGAAATAAATAGAACTGTGACAGAAGCAGATACCAAATCCCAGATATCAGAAGCTATAAGAATGCTAGTGTGCCCACGGCACTGAGGCAATATGTAATTGGGGGAAACTTTATAGGCAACAGGGAAAAGTTCTTTAAGGCTACAACTATGTCTTATGGAATTTCCCTGAACAATATGATTGTAGTGAATTAATACTTCATTGGTTCTATTTTTTATAGGAAAATTGATAAATTCTAAAATTCTAAATTCTAAAATGACCACCTGATAAACATTAAAAAATACACCCAGAAGTCTGTTCACAGAAAAATATAATATTAAGAAACAATTAGCTATCTGTATGTATTGTCATATAATGAAAAACATCTGGATTAGTTTAATTGCTAGTACAATTGATGATTAAATTGTCAGAATTAATTAGCTAGTATGCTATAGAGATTTAGTGTGCTGTAAGGAATGAAGTTTGCTAGAGAGAAATTTATCTGGGCCTTATTTACTATGTCAAATATGTTCTTAAGCAGGAAACAGAAAGAAGAAATTAAAAGCAATCCTTCAACACCGCATATTATCCCCCTGAAACTTGTGTTTGACCACTAACTAATATGTTCTAAGTAAGAGGACGGGCACAATAAAACCGCTATTTGATTGCTCACAAGGCAGATTGTATCACACAAGCTAACTTCTTCATTTGAGGTCATTTGGTATTTGTGGTGGTATTTTCAAGATTCTGAATAAGTGATCTTTTAATATTATTAGGAAGCATTTTCACCCATTTCTGTTAATTTTCTCCTTATAAGGCATGTATCAGATATAGAAACACATGAACATTCTAATCAGATTACATAATTTTGGGGGCACCTGGGTGACTCAGTCAGTTAAGCGTCTGCCTTCAGCTAAGGTCATGATTGCAGGCTCCTGGAATCTAGCCCCGTGTCAGGCTCCCTGTTCTGTGGGGAGTCTCCTTCTCCATCTGCCTCTGCCTGCCATTCTCCTTGCTTGTGCTCTCTTTCTCTCTGTCCAATGAATAAATAAAATAAAGTAAAATAACCCAGATTACATCATTTTTATGAGTTTCCAGATTCTAAGAGTATATTGACTAAAATTCCTCGTATCATGTCCCCTCCCCATTTTCCATTTAAAAACTGCTTAAATGATGTTTTATTTATTTTAGACTGGTAAATATATTATTGAAAGGTTTTATATTTTTAAATGACTTTAAAATCTTAATTTAGCCGAGTTTACAATAATTTTTCATTTTAAAATAGAAAAAATACAGATTAGAATTTTGAAGGTACATTGACAAAATATGTATTTTTTATTTTAATGGGAAAGATGTACCAATGATATATTGTCAGTTGAAGTTCACTTTTGAGGACTTTCAAACAGCTTGTGTATACTTACATGTAGAATGCTATAGCAACAGGGCAGTAAAATGTTACTGCAGATCACTTGAGATTTAGCAAGAGCCTTTTATAATATTAGGTAACCTCCTGGAAATGTGATTCTATCCTACCTTCATTGAGTCTAAGATATACTGCAAAGGTTCAAATCCCTGGAGATCCATGTACTGCCATAAACAAAACCCACAATTGTTTTCTGAAACTTGTTCCATCATTCTTGAAGTAAGAGGAAAGACCCATTCTCTCTTGATTTGATATATATATATCTCAAATATATATATATATATATCTTCATCTTCACATGGCTCATTCTTTCACATTCATTAGCTCTTCTCTCAGATACTATCTCTTCCACAGGTCTTCCCTAAATAACATTTTTAAATTTGCAACCTCCCAAACCCAAACCCACTTGTCCTTCTTATCCTCCTTCCCTTTCTGATTTTTCCCTACAACTCTGATCCTCTAAAATAACATGAATTTACTTATTTACTCTCTGTCTTCCCACTTTGTTGTAAACTCCATGAGGGCAGAGGTTTTTGTCCATTTTGCTCACTGTTACAGTCCCATTGTCTAAGACAAAGTACATAGCATAGTAAGTAATCCATAAATATTTCCTGATCTTGGTCTAGTGAGGGAAGATCTGCCTGAAGAAGTGATATTTAAGCAAAGAAATAAATAATGACTAGGAGTCACAAACTCTAGGGGAAGGTGTTCGAAGACGGGGGCATTGGGAATAGACAACTTCTGAAGCCAACAGAATCTAGGTCTAGGGAGGAACTGAAAAAAGGCTTTGTGGCAGCAGATTAGGGGAGAGTGGAACAGCTAGACCGCGCATAGACTGTTTTCCACTTGGTGCAGAATTCTCTTCCTCCCTTCCTCCCTTCTATTCTTCCTTCCTTCCTTCCTTCCTCCCTTCTATTTTCTTTCTTTCTTTCTTTCTTTCTTTCTTTCTTTCTTTCTTTCTTTCTTTCTTTCTTTCTTTCTTTCTTTCTTTCTTTCCTTCCTTTCTTTCAAAACAAACAACTAACTTAAAATTTAGAAGAAGAGAAAAAGAAACATAAAAATATTTTATTTTAGCCCACTGAAACAAAAGCAAGTGGGGCAGCAGAGGGTGGGAGAGAGGAAGAAAGGAGATGGAAATAAACACTTGTGAGCTCAAGTTTTAAAGGTTTCATTCCTAAAATAATGGATATCATGAAGGAAAAGCAGGGGGTAGAGCAGGAGATGAAGAGAAATAAAAAGCAAAAAATAAGGAGAATTAAAGAAATGGAGAAAGAATGAAATCAACATTCTGTGCTTACATTTCTTTAATCCCTTCCATTTCCATTCTATCAGTATGGCTGCGTTCTTTTCACATTTTTTTAAATTGCTTTTCACCCACTGTAATTTGCTAACTTCCTCTAATGCTGACTTGGTGCAGCCTTTCTCTTCCTTTCCTTCATGGTACTATCATAAACACAGGCCCCCTGCTCCGTCTCTCCCAATACTCCCTAGTGACAGTTCTAACAACTTCTAGCACTCCCCAACTTTTAGCTCCAACGTCTCTCTCTTTGACCCTAATGTCAGTTACCACCTACCTAGTTCCTTAGGATACACTAGCCTAGAACACTGCCCAGTCCTTCACACCTTTGTCTAACTCTGATTCTAAAATGGAATGGCAGCTGCTTCACTTAGTTTTAAGTAAGTTTAACTCAATCCATATTTTATATTTTTATTTACAAAATATGTGTTGGTAGCATGAACATATAATTTATTATACTAATCAAGGGCCACCAACAGAATGGGACACTGGCTGGAACAACAGGCATGGGCAGAGAATGTCCTGGGTCACAGTTAATTTTAGGGAACATATCCTGCTTAATCTGCTTGGTGTTGCTGTCTCTCTTCCTTGGGAGTATCATCTCAGGGTTGAAATAGGGCATTTCTAAACAGGATACTTGAACAGTAGCAGCAACAGCAGCAGCAGTGGCTAACACTTACTGGAGCAAAGATTATTTGTCACCCACTGTGCTAAGCACTTGCCTTTAGTCTCACACATGCACATAACTGTACTTGTTGATTTCAAGGCTATGGTAGAAAAAGCCAACTGAAACTTCACTTTATGTTTTTTGTAATGGCAAATAAAATAAACCAACTGCTGTATATAATGGATAGGCAAAAGTTTCTCAATTACTAGTTGAAATGTACATAGATATATGCATATACATATACACATACATACACACACACACACACAGACACACACACTCCATTTGAAAAAGAAATTACTTTTTTTTCCCCTAAGAAGCTCTGCCAATGTTTTATACAACCATCGGAAAAGCTTCCTTATAATAAACAAAACTGTTTCATGATGTAATTCACTGCAAGTCTTTTTGAGACATATAATCAATTCTCATTATCCATGGTAGTTATGTTTGATAAAGTCACTGCGAATACTGAATTAATACTGAACCTATGAGAAATACAGGGTTAGGTGCCTGTGAACTTCCAGCCACAAAATTGTCAACTGATCAATACATAATCTTGTTTTAGGTACATTTCTGTTAAAAACACCTTATATATTTTATTAATTCATTAACATGGAGCTTAGAGCAAACATCACTCTAACTTCCTGAACAGAGCTTAACTAACATATGTATTTTCCTCAAAAGGCACACCACAGCCTTTTTGAGCTTAGGATCACTAGACAATACTTTGGCATTATGCTTGGGGGCCATTTTAAACAGCAAACTCAACAGCAAAATGGACAAAAATGTGAAAAATGTGGCACTGAAGAGACCAAAAAAACAACACTTACAGTACGAGAGCTGAAACAAGAAGACAGAGTGTCCCCTTGTTCAACCTCAACTGGGAACATGAGCATCTGAGATTCAAATTTTTACTGCTTTGTGTGTGTCTGCAACCATGAATATACCACAATATTGACTTGGCAGTTACATATACATTACAGTGAGCAGATAAATCTGCAAATACGGAATCCACAAATAATGAGGAAGCCACAAGTGATGAGGCTGGATTGTGATTTGAATGATGGCACTCCCCTGCTTAAAGATCATGCGATGGGTTTGCATTACATTTGGAATAACACAGCCTGCTTAACATGGGCTGCAAGACCCTGCGTCTTGCCTATCTACCTTTCTAATTTCCTCCTGTCCACTACACCCCAAAACACTGGTTTTATACATGTTAATGACTCCCTCTTAAATCTGTTCTTCCAGTTCTAGCTTCTTCCGTGGCTCAGAGCTAAGGAAGAATTTATGTATCCAACTCCATCTTGGAAATCTTGATTCAGATTCCTAAGGAGAGACTTAAACCGAACACAACCACAGTAGAACTCATGACACTTCCTCCCACTTCTCTTCCTCCTTCACCATAATTAGTGTCTCCACCATTCATGAGAGGCTCTGGCCACCTCAACCATCTTTCTGGCACTTACTTGTGTCAACCTTATTTCTACTTCTGAGACTTGGCATTATTTTGTCTTAAGGTAGACTCTGTTCTTCTGGTGTTTTCAAAGCTGTCTCCTTCTTTGCAGTCAGATCAAATGCCACATATTCACTGACCCTGTCCATGACTACTCTTCCCTCCATATCATTCTGTCACATCAACTTGGTTCGTTTTCTTCATAGCACTTCTCAGTCTCTGGAATTCTTTTACATATATAAACTAAACTGCCTCATTGCAATGGAATATATTACCCTGTAGGGCAGTGCATTCTTTCTCCTTTACCATCTCATTTCTCTCACTTAGAACAGGCCAAGTACTCAGAAGTCCCCCCAGTATGTGTTGCTGCCTGGTCTTTTTCTAGGGCATCGCCTGCATAAACACTTTTCTACTCCAGAGCCATTGCTGTCACTCTTTCCTAGGTGTGGACAGGCCAACCATGAGTCATTCTTCAGATCTCATCTGAAATTTCACTTTCTCCATGAAACTTTCCCATACAACCAATTCTAAATCTAGTCTTCTTGGGGAAAGGAGGAAAAAAAGAGAAGAGAGGAAGGGAACCAAAACATAAGACACTCTTAAATATAGAGAACAAACTAAGGGTTGTTGGAAGGGATGTGGGTGGGGGATGGGTAATAAGGAGGGCACTTGTGATGAGCACAGGGTGTTATCTGTAAGTGAGGAATCACTAAATTCTACTCCTGAAATCAATACTACAGTATATGTTAACTAACTGGAATTTAAATTAAAACTTAAAAAATNTACTCCTGAAATCAATACTACAGTATATGTTAACTAACTGGAATTTAAATTAAAACTTAAAACAAAAAATAAAGAAAGGAAAGAAGGAAGGAAGGAAGGAAGGAAGGAAAGAAGGGAGGGAGGGAGGAAGGAAGGAAGGAAGGAAGGAAGGGAGGAAGGAAGGAAGGAGTGAATTCAGTCTTCTTGCTTCTGGGTGTTGTGTTGCTTGACATCTTATTTGTATTTATATCATATTTTTACTTGTTTAACATCTACCTCATCCATTAGCATACATGTTGGCAAACTATGGTCCATGGTTCATCCTGCTGCTTGTTTTATAAATAAATCTTTATGGGAGCATAGCTACACCTGTTTGTTTATGTGTTATCTATGGCTGCTTTTGTGCCACAATGGCAGAGTTAAGTCATTGCAACAGAGGCCATAGGATATTTAAGACCATAGGATATTTAAAGCCTACACTAATTTAGTATCTGGACCTTTATAGAAAGTTTGCTGACCCCTGCCTTATGTTACAAGCTTCTTAAGGTCATTCAGTGATTCTCTTTTAGACACCACTTTATTCCAGATACCTGACACAGTACCCCATGTGTTGTTGGTACTTATCTATTATTTCTTCAATGAATGTTGAATGATTCAGTATTGGAAATAACATAATTAAAAACTTTTTTCGTATTAAAAAATAAACAAAATCTCCCTTTTTAAAGATGTGTTTATTTGAGAGAGAGAGTGCACATGTGTCCGTACAAGCTGGGGGAAGGGCAGAGGGAGAGAGAGACAAGCAGACTTTCCCTTTCCGCTGGCCAGGGAACCCCTGCAGGCCTCATCCCAGGACCCTGAGATCATGACTTGAGCTGAAATCAAGAGTCAGACATTCAATAGACTGAACCACCCACGTGCCCCTAAACACGGTCTTTTTTATGAGTGTAGTTGTTTTTTCTTCTAAATTGCTTGATTTTAATTATTTGAGTTAGACTTATTTCCCATTATTTCCATTTGTTATGCAAATTTAAAGCAACACAGAGAATTCTATCTAGTAAATCTCTAACTATTACTGAAGTAATAAAAAATAATTTTGTGTATTTTGGGGCCCCTCGATTAAAGTCACAGAAAATCCTAGAATGTGGTGAGTTTAGTTCTCCTGTGTCCTGCTGGCATATAAGTATCGCTCCGCACTCTTCCTTGGCATGGCACTGCTGTAGAGAGTATTTCCAATACTATTCCAAATCACCTTTCCTCCCATTATTATAGGTATAGTATTGTGCATCATTTGAGGTTGGGTCTCCATCTTCTGTTGTACTACATTGAATGTGACCCACCTGAACTCTGTTCAGTTCACTTCTCACTGCTTTTCTAATTTACCAAGTTCATTTTGAATACTGAATCTATCTTCCATGAGTAACCCTGTCTTTATTCTCTTCAGAAGATTGAACTCATCTACAAATTTGATGAGCCTATTCTAGATTCCATTTTCCAGGTCATTGAAAAAACACTTAAGCATCCCTGGAACCAAAGGTGACCCCTTCAAAACATCACTTGTTATGTCTCCCCAAGCTGACACTTATTCATCAGTAATCTTTCTCTGGGTATGGAGAGCCATTCAGTCCATTGACTCTTGTTGGCACAAAGTAACAGAGCAGCAAAAACCGTTCAGGAAAAATATTTTGCTATCGGCTTCACTAACATCATGCAGAAAAGTAGGTGATATTGTTTAGAAGTTGAATCTCTTTTGTACATGGAGAATTATATTTCTTGTTTGTATAGCGAACTCTGCAATGTGGCCTTTCATAAACACTGTGGTTAGACAGATAGTTGTTTTGTCACAGAAGTCTTTTTTTTTTTCAAGTCTCCTTTGTATGTGTATTCTCTGTTCTCTGTGTTTGAGTAATTACTAAGTCCTGTTCATCATACTCTTTCTTGGAATTTTCCTTTGCTCTGTTGTTTTGATTAGAGCCTCAGCTCAAGCCATCACTACCTCTAACCAACTTACTGGGAAAAAATTCTTAACTATAATAATCTTACTTCTAAACTCTTGTTATGCTCTCAGGGGAAATATCTTGTCAAAGATTATGCTGTTTCATGCTTCCCATTCTAAGGAATTGTAAGTGGCTTCTATTTGTTCCTCAAAATAAAATAAACCTCTTATTAGGGCATTCAGGACCTTCTTTCTCCTTCTTAGCTCTTGCCTTCCAGTGCTTAAAACTCAGTTCATGCATAGTGTCCTGACAAGCAAGCAACATAATCTCCAACATTATTTTATAACATTTGCCAGTAACAGAATATGCTTTTGTTAGCAGCATTTTTATTTTACAAATCTGTTCATCTTTACCAATGTAATATTCTCATTTACTACTTTTTAAAAGTATTCCTATGAAGAGCAATCTTATTGGCACTTGTAACTGGCTATATATATTCTTTGTAATATTTTAATCATCTCTTTATCTTCACTACTGATGAATTGTGTGTTCGTCTGTGATTTCTTATTAGCTTCTTTGGACCCTTTGAAACAACTCATTAAGCCGAAAACAGAGCCTTGAATACAACATATAATTATACATGGGATTTACTAACTAAAAATAAAAAGGTAATACTGTCAACATCATTAATAATCAGTACCACTAAGTGAAAAAGAAAGGACATTTTAAAATATCACCTAATATACTTACGAATTCAGAAAAACAATTAACTAAAGGACAATTTTTTAAACCTACCAATAATTTAAGTGCAATTTGTCTTTTAAGAATAACATTAATAATGTTCAAATTATATTTACCCCACTGCACATAGTAGACTTGAATATAGTAGATACTCAGTAAAAATTGTTAACTAGAGAACTATTTGTCAGTATAAGTATGTAAAGATATGCATTTCTAACTCCACTTTGCTATATTATGTGTGTGTGCAGGGAACTGAGTGAGGAAAGAGAATAAGGGAAACTTACAACAATGCTGTATTTACATAGTACCCATTAAATACTGAACTTTGACAACACAGTGATAGTTTTTTAATATAGTTAATAATTTAATAACAATAATAATTAAAAATAATAATTTAGTTAATAATTGTTATTACCAGGATTTATTAATGAGGGAAAGTAGGATATATGAAAGTATGCATAGTGATTTCTAAATTTAAAGAAACAATTTGTTGGAAAAAGTTACTTTCATTTCCTAAGGAACAACAAAATACAAGACAAAATTTATATGGACATTGATGCTAAAATATTTAATGTATACTCAATATTCGGTCAATGTTTAAAGTGCTTAAAATTATAAGAAATGGAATTATGAGGAAAGACTGCAGAAGAAAATGAAAAAGACAAAAAAGAGAAAAACTCATATTTGTAGGTAATCAAAGATATTGACAAACAATCAATTTTTTAATAAACATGTTACTGGTAAAATAAAGACACGAGGAAACAGATGAGTTTCCTAAAAATCTTATTAGAAAGACTTTACTAATTTATGATTGGATCAAAATATATATTGTAATAGAGGTTTCGTTCTTGATTATTGCTCTACGAAAATCTGGATTTACTAAGTAGGTTGTACTGCCTGTACTTTTCCATCACATAAATAAAACGACATATGTAACATGCCACTGTGAAATGTTAAAGTATTGTAGAATGATTATTTGAACAATGAAAACCAGCTTTCACTCTTCTGATACTTCCTGCCTAAAGGATTTTTAGCATTTGCTTTATTTTTTTTTTCAGATTCCTTCAGTGTTCTTTAAAAGGCAATGTCTAAATATGTATAATCAAAATGTGCTGTAGTAAACTTCCACTCAATTATGTGACAAGTTTTAAATCTTGGTGTTGTAGAAATATTTCTGAAGTATGGCAGTATAGTTAGCCACCTTTTTCTAATATGAATAAGGTAAAAAAGGAAAGAGCAATCATTCTTGGTAGTCATTGCTGGCAAGTCAAGCTAGGATGCATTTGAATGTGTATAATTACTAAATTAATCCAGATTAGGAGGCAATGTAACATGTTTCTAATGACTTGGAATGTTACCATCTATCTCTATCACCTACCAAATCTGGGACTTTTGGTAAATTATCTAAGATCTTGTAGCCTCAGTTTCCTCATTTACAAGATTGAGTAAGAGTAGTAACTAATCCATAGTGTTGAAAAAGAATAAATGAGTTAATACTTGTAATGTATTCATTTCCTAGGGCTGCTATAATAAATTATAATTTAAAAAAACAACAAATTTTCTCACAGTTGTGAGAAATTATGTATTTTTTCACAATTTTGGAAGCCAGAAATCTGAAATTAAGGTGTCTGTAGGATTGATTCCTTTTGGAGGCTGTGAAGGAGAATCTTTTCCATACCTTTCTCTAGGTTCTGGGGGGTTCCAGCAGTCCTTAGTGTCCTTGGGCATGTTAAAACATCACAATCATTGTCTCTGTCTTTACATGGCATTCTCCTCTGGATCTGTCTCTATCCTTTTCTTCTTATAAGAATAACAGTTATTAGGGCGCCTGGGTGGTTCAGTGGGTTAAAGCCTCTGCTTTCGGCTCAGGTCATGATCTCAGCGTCCTGGGATCGAGGCCCGCATCGGGCTCTCTGCTTAGCAGGGAGCCTGCTTCCTCCTCTCCCTGTCTCTCTGCCTGCCTCTCTGTCTACTTGTACTCTCTCTCTCTGTGTCAAATAAATAAAAATAAAATCTTTAAAAAGAAAAGAATAACAGTTATTAGATTTAAGGATGACCCTAAATCTGGGATGATATCATTTCAAGATCCTTAGCTTAATTACACCTGCAAAGTCCTTGCATCCAAATAAATTCACCTTTTGAGGTTCCTGGTGAGCATAAATTTTGGGGAGACCCTATTCAACCCATCACAAGAACTAAGAACAGAGCTGGCACAGAATAAGTACTCTGTCAGCTCATAAGAATGAAAAATTGGAATAAGTAAAATAAAAGCTAGTAAGAAAATGAATATATAAATTATGTGAGTCACATGCTAACCTTTGTAACAGTGATTAAATAATGAGCTCAGTCTCTTTGTATTAGCATAAATAAATCTGGAAAGTATAATGTTGAGTTTTAATAAGTAATCTTCAAAACTCGAGGTGTATTATTAGTGGAAATTAATATGATTGCATTTTAAAGATATACATACCAAATTCTTGATAAGTGTAAATTTTGATAACAGTGGAGGAGTATAGGACTGGGAAATAGAGAGAAGATCAGAGTCGTCAATAAATTCTGTAATAATTACTCTTAAAAATATTTTTTCAGTTTAATTTACAATAGCGTCAAAATAACAAAATACTTGATAATGCAATTAAGCAAGAAGACAGAAGATTTGTCTTCACTTCTTTTTCAGTCATCTCGTGGACATAACATCCTAATTCTAATTTACCATTCATTCATTCATTTATTCATTTGTTCATCTTTAAAGTTAATGCTTTACAGAATCCTCCTTAAAATGTTTTTTACCTCAAGTATTTCTGCTTCTTCAAAATATCATTATTTAATTCAAAGCATTCACCCGTCTCTTTCAGTAATAAACTTCTGATTTATATTCTAGGTGGTTAAAATGACTACATCAACCTTCCTTACATCTGTGAAGCCAGTATATAAGCAAGAATTGCTGGATAAACCCTTTAGATTGACCCTTTAAAAGGGCTGAACAACTGGTATCAGCCCCTTTTACCCTTCCAATTTCCAGCAGTAATTTTGGATCTTAAAAACGATATCTATTATTAGCCAAGAATGGCAGAGCAAAAAGATGCTAGATCCCTATTTCAAAAATGATTCCATACAATACTTAGAAAGCTATTTCTGGATTTCTCTTAGTTGAACAAAGAAGAAACATTGAATAAATATTGATCTTGCTTGATCCACTTGTAGAGTTGATTTTTCACTCAACCTCTTCATTCATCTCTAATTAGTTACGAAGTCTTGCTTCTAACTTTAGAATTTCCTTTGAATCCAAATTTTTGTTTGTTCCTTTGTTTGTTTAGTACTGTTATCATTAATTAAAACCCATCTGATCATTCTAAAGAATTAAGTTTAGGAAGTTTTCTGTGTTTCTGATAAATACTTTGAGAGATATTAAGATATATAAACATTTAAAAATATTTATGACGTCTGTACTAGACTACAATCATGGGGTTAGATAGCAAGGATACAGAGAAGGACATTGATTATCCAACCATAAGCTTATATTCATTCCATCATATAAAGTTCCAGTTCAGTGATGTCATCACATGTAAACTTCACAAATACAGATTGGAATCCCATTTTTTAAATTGAGGTTTGGGGAAGTTAAATTACTATTTAGTGATGGAATAAGTATTTAAATCAAAGACGTTTTAAATCTCACACTTTCCACTGAACCANATTTAAATCAAAGGCGTTTTAAATCTCACACTTTCCACTGAACCACAAGCACATGGCATGAACATAGGGAATAAAAATGGGAATAAAGTATAAGAACTTAGGTATAGAAGTCTGTGAGGATAGTCCTAAGCAGAGCAAAAACTGATGATCAAATGAAAAATGTAGGTCAGTGACTGAGTTATTGCAGCAGACTCAAAGGCTGTCTTGCCTTTTTCTAATCCCTTCCAATTAATCTTTCCAAAATATATTTATCATGTCACACACTTACCAGAAAACTTTCAACAGTGTTTCTTTGTTCTGTATAATCTTGCCTCTCCCAAACTTTCTCCATGATTCCCCAATTCAAACCCTTTATTTGATAGTCTGTTTTTGTCATCATTCCTGAACCACATGATGTCTTGCGTACCTCTGAATTCATGCAACCCACGCTGATCTCTCATTTTTCTGACCTCTTACTAAATTTATTGTCTGTATCATTCTTTCTGATCATAAAATCTCATTTAATTTATCGTGTGTGTATATTCTCATCTCAAGTAGTTTGTAAAATGTCTTGGGGTCAGACACTAGGTCTTGCTTTGCTTCTTTATGAAGTCTACATTGGTGATAACTTGTAAGTAGCTATTATTAGTCAAGCTGAATTAAAAATTGCCTGACATATCTTGAAGGATGGTAAAAATAATATATTTTTTATTTTGTATTTTTAGCATTTGGATTAATTGGCTCACAGATATTCTCCAGTTAATTTGTATTGGCCTAAGTAAAATTCTAAAGTTGGTAGAACTATTTTTCAGATCTCTTTCCTTTCATTTAAATTCTCCTGTATCCCCTACCTTCCATCTTTGCCTAAATTTTCCTTCACACAGATGTATCTTTTTCCACGCATACGCTTCCCTGGCTTCGCCTCATTATGGGGATTTATGGTATTAAGACTCTCAACCAACCTGGAGCCTTTTTGATGATATGTGTTCCATTTCTGACATCCCAAACTATTTGCATTCCATAAGAAAACTCTTCTGGAATTTCAAACTTACCTTTGAAAGGTAAATTATGCTAGCCTTCCAGGGACCACTAGCTAATGTCTTAAACTCATTCAGAGGATAAAGAACAACCTAAGAAAATATTCTAGGTAGCAACTTTCATCCTCCTCCTAGATCCTAACAATTTTACCACAGTAAAAATTTTGGTAAGAATGTTCTTGACGTTGGACAGAAGGGCATTTTCAAGAAAATATTTAAGATCTACTAGAGTAATTAGTTGACTAGGATTGGTAATATTTTGTGCCATAGAATTCTATCATACCTACTCTCATAAAGAATATTGCCCCTAAGTATTTGTTGAATTCTTGATTTTTCAAACTCAATTGACAAACCTTTGTATACTTTTTTTCAGATCTGCTCATAGAAATATTTCTTCTGCTCTAACTCTATGCATCCTGTCTTACTGCTATTGTATCCTTTACTATTAAAATAATATGATCAAGTTAATGGAATACTAATGGTTTGGGATCTACAGTTTTTTTTTCTGCCATTGCATGATGTATTTTAGAACTGATGAGTCAACAACAACCAAAAAATAACACTTTTCCCATCTTCTAGAACCCAGTGAATCAGCAGGAACACGACTTTCTGTCCCATCTTCACTTTACATATAATCGTACCCATCTAAATCTCACTAGCTAAAAACACTTCTGTGTAGAAGAGAAAACTGATCCCATGCTCTAATGGGCTCTGTGTGTTTTATTTATGACATTAACAAGGGCCAATATTGAAAGCATGGGGCAGGGAAATGGAAGGATATGGAGTATTTTTGAAGATATTCATATAAAGGGTATTTACATTTAAGAGTTGAAGCAGTCTTTTTTTCAGAAATGCTGACTTGCTACCAGAGATCAGCATAAGGGCCTTTTATTGCCTTGAACTCAAAAGTAAGCAGTTTGGAATTCAAATTATTTGCCATTTGGGCTTTAAAATCTTGGCCCAAGTGAGACACATGATTTTAAAAAGAATCAAATCTTGTACCAGATCATTTAAAAATACTGTGGATTTTGGTTTCAATTATGTAATATCTTAGATATTTGAACAAATACATAAGACAAATATTTGTACCTTGTTTTTAACAAAATATTTTGATAATGAATTGGAAATGGCAGATCACATTTGGAATTTATTGAAACAATCTGATTAATGACACATCACATTCACATACCATAGTGACAGTGACCATGGTCACTATCAGTAAAATTAATGGGGATATTTTGTGTAGATAGGATGGTGATAAACCCTATGGAAAGGAGTAGAAATCAGTGACAAAGTGGTTTGTTTTTGGGAAAATTCTGATTCTTACCTGACTAAAGGAAAAAAAAAAACAGCAAGTATTATTAGATCATTAGTCCATAAACTAGGTAACATTTGGTATAAAAAAGACTTTTAAGAATAGGCTTCTATGATTGGTTGTGAATAAACCTAGAAATAAATCATAGTAAAGTCTGTATGTTTCTGCAAATCTTACCCAAACTTGGTATATAAGTTACACTGGAAACTCCCCAGGAATTGTTTCTTGGGATGTTTCCAATATGTCCCATCTTTAGCTAAAATTAAAAAAAAAATCACAATGAAAGTATTCATGGCATTTTATGTAAAATGCGGGAAAATGTAATTTTTTTTCAAATGAAAATTTTTGAAATCTGAAAATGCTAAAGTTTGGCTGAAGTTCATAAAAGAGATTTCAGATAGTCACAGATAAACTTTAACTTACTTAAATCCAATTAAAGAAAATTAAGGTTAATTGCTCTCCTATACAGTATTTCTACAGGTACGTCTGTATTCTCTCAGTAGCATATTTTCTGTAAGTTGAATAGCAATGTATCCTTGTAATGTCTTTAGGATATCCAAATCCTCACACATACAAGCACACACACTCTAAAATAACTAGACATTATTTTAAAAGGCCCTCTCCTTAATGATGACTATGTACAAACAGTAGTTGTTAACCATTTAGGTCTCTTTGAGTTGCATTGGCCCCTTGGGTTGCATTTAAATCACAACCCGCTTTTTCTCTATTTCCTGTTTCTGTCTTTTACTTGGTACTCTATCCCTATTTTTGATACCTTATATTTCTCCATCATCATTTTCTAATACTTTCCTTAGATGTGTTCTTTGCATGTTAAAGCATATTTATTCTCATTCTCTTACTTTGGGTAGAAATATAGAGCGAATATCTTTGCTAATATTTAGCATGATTACTGTAAACACCCAAAGTCAGAGGACTATAAATATGTATGTCAGTGCACTCTGACATATAGCATAAGACCATGCTGTTATACAAGACCAGAGTTTTATTTTGTTTATCTTTGGGAAAACTTTTAAATAAATGAAAGTCTCATTATTTAAATAAAATGTTCATGGAAGCATAACTTACTTTATTTGCAGATTTATTTTCTCTGTCTTTTTGTCTCTAGAAATAAAATGAGAGGGTTTTTCCTTCTTTTTCTTTTATATACTGTGTAATATGATTTAGTGCTGAGTAAAAATAAACTGTTAGAGGAAGTAAAATATTTGTCCATAGGAAAATGGTAAAATATGAAAGGGAAGATAAGAAATTATTACTCAAATAATGGATTCGGACTTATTTAGGGAAATATGTAAAATGAATTAAAAATCCAGAATTTATTTATTAATTGAAATCCTTAGTTTTGGTGGCACCTGGGTGGTTCAGTGGGTTAAGGGTCTGCCTTCGGTTCAGGTCATGATCCCAGTATCCTGGGATCGAGCCCTGAGTCAGGTCCCTGCTTAGTGGAGAACCTGCTTCTCCCTCTCCTCTCTGCTTGTGCTCTCCATCTGTCTCTCTCTCAAATAAATAAATAAAATCCTAAAAAGAAAAAAAAAAAGAAATCCTTAGTTTTCAGTCCTATTCTTCCTTCTTCCATTGATTTGCTGCAAGCCAGTTAGAGATAATAAGAAATATTTGCTGAAGTTATTTAAGTGTAAAAAATGGTGCCAATGAATTATTTTTAAAATATATGTCCTTTGGCAATTCGTACCCTTACCCTTATTAGAGATCTTAGTGGAACTTTTATCAGTGGGCTGGACGATATTTCTACTACCTGTTTGGATGCACAAAGCTTGGGTATTGAATTCTAAATTATAACTACCCAGGAATGTCTGGGGGCTCAGTCGGTTAAGTGTCTGTCTTCAGCTTGGTCTTGGGATCAAGTCCCTCATCAGATTCCATGCTCAGCGGGGAGCCTGCTTCCCCCTCTCTCTGCCTGCTGCTCCCCCTGCTTGTGCGCGCTCTCTCTTTCTCTCTCTCTGACAAATAAATAAATAAAATCTTAAAAAAATAAATTATAACTATCCAGAGAAATAAAAGATCATTTTCAATTTTTCTATAAAAGAAATCAATGATAATCGTTTTATCTTGTGTAGGACAAAAATTATTTTGCATAGAGACTGAATGACATGGTGAAGAGTAAAGATTCTAGAGTCAGGTCCAATGGAATTGTGCTTCCAAATCATAACAAATACGTGACCAATTCCAGCTCTCCCTCAGTTGAAAAAAAAAGTGATAATAATAATAATAATAATATTGACCTTACAGTTTCTGTGTAGGACTCAAAAGAGATAACACATGTAGAGCTCTTTGCATAGTGTCTGGCATGTAGCAACTGTTCAATTATAATCATTATTAATAATAGGAGATGCACACTGTTTAACAAAGGAAAATAGCTCTCAACAACGTAGAAAACTAGATCAAATGATCCTGACTGTGAAAGTTAAATATATTAATTCTGATTACTTATATATTTTTGATTGTCAGAGCAGTGACATAGAAAGCCGTCAAGTTTCTGTGGGTCAAGGTGCTTGAGATCGATCATATGTGGTATGCAGAAATACCTACAAGAGGATTTTTTTTTAACAATTGGCCTCAACCACATTTTAAAAAAAATGTCCAGTTGCAAAATGTCAATCTCCCTGACAGTGTAAATCTCCTTAAAGCAATTTAATTCAGATTAAAAAGATAACCATGGCTTATATAGCAGAATGAGGGATCTGTTTCAAATCCATCACATTAACACTATCAATAACCCATGATGACCCATGATTGAGTAGTTTTAATTAAGTTCAGTTGGAGTATTGGGGGGAAAGGTGCTTCATTTAATCCTTCATTAATAGTTAAAGTGAATATTATAAAGATCTCTATAACTTTTGTAGCTTGTACATCTTTCTTTTTTATTGAATTTATTGTTTTTCTTTCTATAGAGTAGTACCGTTTGGGGAACTCTGATTCCCAGGAGCTTTAGTGCTACCCCACTTCCAGCACTATAAAACAGAGGCCTGCTGTTTTAATCACGCCTCTCTCTCTCTCAATGTTGTTTGCGCCCTGGTACAACCCATCTGCCTTGAATCTAGTGCTCCACTGGGGCTGCACACATCTGCCAGCCAGACTACCTTCGTACACAATTACTCAATCCACCGTAAGGCTCTTTAATAGGAAACAAGTGTGACAACGGCAAGCCTCTTTTTTTTTTTTTTCCTCCTCCCTCTTAAACCACAGAGTCAAATAGCTCTAATAGAGATGAAGCTTGATAGATCCGCCCAGGTGTAGGTGAAATGGTAGAGCCTCAGGGGTAATAGATGCTGTGCTCTCATGCTGAAGTTTAGCACTTTGTCCTGACCGGCTCTCTAGCAGCAGTGCGATGGGCTGCTCCTTGTACAGTTAAAGTCAACACGCTTCTTGCCGCTCACATTTATGCCTAATCCGGAGGGCAACCTGGAGCTAGGTAAGAACAGCAGAACAGCCCTTTTACTTCACCGTGTGGACAAAGGACAGCAAATGCAGTAAGTGGAAAATTTCTTCTTCCTTCTTTACTTGGGAATTAATTAAGGATGTTTACTCTCAGGGAATCCTCTAAAGACTGCAAAAGTGAACTAGCAAAAAGCCTGTGTTCATAACCCTGTGGATTTCCTCCGGTTTCGTTTTGCACAGTGCCTTGGCACTGTCACTGAAGCTTAAATACTCTGCAAGTGACTTCCTCATTCAGAAGGTCTTGGAACTAAAATGTGGTGCTAATAATATTGCTAATTCAATCCTGCAGCCTGGCGTATTATACACTATTTCTGGGTGAAGCGTCCTTTCTTGTTGTCAGAAATAATGGTAGCAAGTGTTTGGTCACAGTTCTGAGAATTAAAAAAAAATACGTAAGCACATACTTTTCCTGAAAATAGACTTCAATTTTTATGTATAACTGTATTGTTGTATCACCGTTCGTTAATGTGCGGAATTTGCTTGCCATTTTTGCTTAACAAATCCAATCTACAGCGCAATCTCCTACCAAAGAAAGGATGCTGAAAACTAAAAGCAGTATTAAGTTGTAGCAGTAATGACAATGATAATGAATTTTTAAACAAACCAAACAAAACAAAAGGTCACTTGTTTAATAGCATAGGAAAAGATATTAAAGCCAGATGTAGGAAATCTCAACTTTGACTTTTTGGTCTTTCATGCTTGGTTTAAAGCAGCCTTCACTTTGCGTTTACTTTGCATTTACAACTTTAGATTCACCATTAAACTATATTTGAACTTCAAATTCAGATTTGATCTAAATACAGCCCTGTTCCTTGAGCCCCCTACTCTGATTTTTACTTGGCTATGGGGAATCTTTTTACTACTACACCATATATCCTGAATTGTGTTAACAAGCTAACTGTGGTGGACTTTTTCAGGTGGAATGTCAGCCAATGTGAAAGAATGTGTTTGCTGTTCAAATGTATGATGTTCCATGTAAGAAATAAACACATGGGACATATGCCCTGACAAAGATTCCAGTTATGGTTCCTAAATTCAGTCCATTAGATATTGCCCAAAGATAATTGTCTTAAAAACAATGTGATTAAAAAACTGTCAGCACATCATAATATCTATTTATAGTCATTTGAGGATTTTTTTTTTAATTTAGGCATTTTAAAAAACTAGTCTGGAAGGCTTTGTCGTCTCAAAAGACAATGCATATATATAGGGTACATAGACAGGTGAAAGTACATAAACACTGTTGCATTGTTCAAATAATTCCCTACTGGCCAGTGTTTTGTTTTTGTTTTCTAACTATTATAGATGGACATCATTGAAATTGATGGGTTAAAAGCCATGACGGTAGAATCTTGATGACTCCTTTGTGTATATTCAGAAATGATTTAGCTTGGATAAAGTTGCTGCTATGAGAGGTTTAATTAATTACCGCTGGTTAAATATATTTCTTTAAGAATTGCATTTGACATTACCGATGGTGGAGTAAATGCAGTTTAAAAGTCATTCTTCATGAAATACTTTAACCGACAATTGTTGGCATTGAATAGCGGTCAATGTCTACCCCCTACAGGGAGAGAATCTAATTTCACTATGCCTTCCCCAGTACATGAATACCACGGAGTACAGTTCACACATATGAATGCTGTAACCGTGTCAATGACTCCAACAAGTGCCCCTTAATGAAAAGGTCAGGTCTGTGATTAATAGGAAGTCTTTTTCAAAGGCTGGACTTCACTTCGGCACTGCCATTAGATTTGTTTCTTCTTGATTTACTTCATTTGCCTTTCAAAGTGTAATAAAAATCAAGTGGTGCTATGCTGCACTTTTTAAATACCTCGTGGTTAATTTTATGTGATGATAGCGTATTGGTTAGTATATTTGGTTCAGTAAAAAAAATAAGTGAAAAAAATCATTCAAGCCAGTTATTGAGGGCATAGGATGATGAATGAGAATATTACACTTTACACAAATAGTTGGAATAAATGTGACCTTTGCTTAAATTTCAGTTAACTTAATAAACTTTAAGAGGCACTGTGGGGGTAAAGATGGAGTGACAGAGGAAAGGTTTGATATTTTACATAAGATTTATTATGCTTAAATGGTACCTATATGCCAGCGAGTAAATATACACAAGTAACTCATGCAAATAATGATTTTTCACTAATGATGAAATTCATTTAAGGTTATATAGCTAAGTGGAGATAAAGACAGTAGTTATATCTAGTGATATCCTCAAAGAACCAATTTAGTCACCTATAATTTTAATATAATGGTGGTTTTATTATAACCATCCCAGTTTAAAATTATGCTGGAACCACTATGGTTAAGTCCAACTTAAAATTAAAAAAAAAATACTTTCCAACTGGAATTATATTTTGTTAATAAATATCATGTTGAAATTTAAACAATTTACAAATTACATGGCCCTTAAATTTCTTTGTCTTTTCATTCATCTAAATGTTGTGTGTCTCTGTGGCTTTATCTGTATGTTTTCAAATAAGATTACAATAGGAGTGATTAATACAAATAATGTGACTAAAAATAAAATATATGTGCTCTGTTTATCCATGCAAATTCTCATATGCTTGGAGGAAATTTTTTTTAGAAATCATAGGATGTATCGACTTATCTTAAATAATTTGTAATTCTTAAACCTAAATCAATATTTATAGGATTTAATAACTTTATTTTCACTTATAGCAAAAAAACTATATTGTATGTCAAGTTAGCAAGTATGGGTTAAAATACAGTCGAATATGAATGGCCACTCAAGGAAGAAACAGTGTAGTCAATTGTACCCTGAGCACAGTGCATCCCAGGCACCTCCTTATCAGTGCCCAATAGCTACGTTTTCCAGGTACTCTTATTTTCAGGGTTCCATTTCAGCTCTGATTTGGAAGCAAACTATTTCCACATAGGATGCTAATGAGTAACATTAGTTGGGCACTTACAAGGAACCAAACACTGCCCTGAGCATTTTGTACCCATGATTTATTTAGTCCTTAGAACCCAGTGAAGTAAATACTATTGTTATTCCCATTTGTAAATGTACAAACAGTGTGGTTGAGGAACTCGACCAGTGTTGTGTAGTTAGTAAGTAGTGGAACTTGGATTCAAATTAACTTTGCCTGAAAACAAATAAATCTTCCAAACACTGGAAGTATTGCTTTCCTAACAGTTGACTTCATTATCAATGCAAAGTTGACTTTATTTCTGATCACCCTATCAGAACTACTAGAATTCAGAAAGAGATTCATAAGTAGACATAGATAGAACACCCAGTCAAACAAAACATAAATAGTTAAATGCAATCAGTATGAGCACACTTCAAGTTATATTATCATTCAGTGTGTGTGTGTGTGTGTGTGTGTATATGTATATATATATATATATATATATATATATATATATATATATATATATCCCCTACTACTTTTCAGAGGTCTTACTACTGGTACAGGAGGAGTTAACAGTTATATTACAGATATTTGGAGAAGAACTGGTCCTTCTCCCCTCACTCAGTTACTAATTTTCCATTCCTATTAAGTCTCGGAGAAGAGTTTGTCATCTGAGGTTATTTCTAACCAAGCTAATGAAGTTAATAGGGGTGACTGTAATCACGATGGCCTCTCAATGAGAGTCATCTCCACACATTCCCACCACTAAGGCAGTGAAGAAAACGAGCTGTCAGTTATTCACTCTGAAGGATTTTCAGGGCTCAGTTATTCAGTAGGACCATCTGGATTTTTTAAATAGAATGCTAATTGAATTTTCCCTTTGTCTGTGGATATTTTTATCTTGTAGCATAGCCTAGAAAACACCTACTTAGAATATTGCATTTCAAATACAGATTTTCCTAGGAATTGTATCTGTGGTATGTCTAACTGCCAGAACACTTTCTCCCCAAGACAGGCATTTATCCATATAATTGAGTATGTTCTTTGTAGAGAAGTCAAAAACAAAATATTTATGATTTAAAAAACCCTTCAATTTCATAATAGAACCTTTATAATGATGGTCTTGTATATCCTTTCTTAGATAAAGACAAAATATTCAATTTAAAGGGAGTTCTTTTTTAATTTCTAAAAGCGCATCATAATTGTTAAGCCAAGACATCCAGTTGCTTTTATACAAACAAGCAGGTTTATGCATGGCAAATGTAAAGAACATGTGGAAATTACTTCAAATTTTCAGCAACCCAACCCATTTTTTAAGTGGGTAAATATAAATGTTACTTTAATTCTCATATAAACTTCAGTGTTGACAAAAGATACCTAATGAAGATATTTAAATGTGTTTGGCATTTATAAAACCAGAGACTGATTTTATACAAAAGAGGACAGAGAAGAAAACAAGTAATTTTTTAAAACTAATTTCAAGATCCTGGAAGAGTTATAGTGACAGGATCTGAAAGCTCTAAATACCTTGAAGATTGATGATTACTTAAAAAACTTTGGTGAAAGAGTTCCTCTATGACTATCATCACTCAAAGAGATCAACAGGTTAGCTTCTTGAAGTTAATCTTATCCTCATAAATCCTTTTTGAATTATCCAGAAAATACTTCATTTTCATTTGTAGATTCATCTTCAGTGGGAGAGTATGCACACCCCTTACCCCTTCCTTTTTCACCTGACTCATCGCAAGCCTTCCACCAGGGCCACAGTCTACTTAATTCTAATGTTGGCTTGTACTGGCTTACTTACTACTGGCTCATGTTCCAGGGAAATACTGAGAACACTGTGGGCTTAGCTATTGTGCTGATGGACAGTTCCATTCATTTCTGGTGGTCAGAACTTCCACAGTCTCATACACCCGGAAGCCCAAACCAGCAGTCAACCACAATTCAACTCATGGCCCTTCCTTTGTATGGAAGGTTCTCGGTCCCAGACTTCCTACACAAATTAGACTTCTAGCTACTTTGGTATATTTCTGCAACAAATATCCAAAAGCTTTTCTTTTCTACCCTTGCTTAATAGTAAATATTCTCTTCATTTTAGGCTCATTGAGACCTATAGCCTATTTTGAGTACAATATGAATTTTTAATTTTGTAGTGAAGTTAAGTGTAGTGAAGTGAAGTGAATTTTTAATTTTGTAGTGAAGTATCATTGCTGTGTGTTCAAAGTTTCAGGTACCACAGACTCAAGGTTTCAGAGAGGCATCTAAGTAGCAGTCAACTTCATTTTGTTTTATTCCTTAATACTGCTCATTCAAATTTGGATGAAAAGCAGAGAAGGATGATCAGTGTTCTGTTTGAACTCGGCATTAAAAGTTTGAGGTTTTGACCTTGTTTCTGGCCAGGTGTGCTGACAAGCATGAATTCCACATGCTACATAATCATTTTCCTGATAAGCTGTATTTTTGATTACTCTAGAATTTATTTTCCCTAGCTAAACCATATACTATTAATTATGCACATACCTGTTAGCATTTATGCTTATATTTGAATGAATTACAAATCTAAAATTCTCCATAAGTACAGCACTGAACATGAGGTAAAACACCGGGGTTCGGGTCCTCTTTTTGACAATTATTAGCTCATTTTCATAATGTACTTTCATTTTTTTCACTTCTAAAACAATATTAGAAGTATATTTTAACATGACAAATTTTGTGACCAAATATTTAATTTATGCAAAATGCAAATTTGAGTAAGAGTAGCTTATGTTCAAGCCTTTTCATTCCTTTAAAATATAAAATCAAATATATTCGGGTGAATATAGAGAAGAAACTTGAAGTAACTACTATATGTCCTGAGGTTTACATTATCATATTTAATCTTCATATTGATAGGCAAAAGAGATTTGTCATCTCCATTTGATAGGTGAGCAATGTGTTTTACTTTCTCAATTTTATGAATAATTTTAATAACTTTAACTAAAATATTTTCAAGTGATATATTTAATATGATATTTGAAAGCAGCAAATGTGCACAAACATGCCAATATTCCCAATATACAGGTTAGGTAGGGACAGAAACTGTTTTTTTTTTTAAATTTAATTAACATTTAATGTATTATTGGTTTCAGAGGTGGAGGTCAGTGATTCATCAGTCTTGTGTAACACCCAGGGCTCATTCCATCACGTGCCCTCTTCAATGCCCATCCGTCCGTCCTCCCTCCTCACGCCCCTCCTGCAACCCGCAGTTGGTTTCCTATGATGAAGAGCCCCTTAAAGTTTGTCTTCCTTCTGACTTCATCTTGTTTTATTTTTTCCTGTCTTCCCCTATGGTCCTGTGTCTTGAGAAACTGTTTTTGTTATAGTTCCAGTCCTTTGGACTGGAATTAAGAGACTCAAACTATTTCAATACATTATGAACCTCGGGGGATGCACATATACACTGTATGTATTGTAAGAGTCATACCTGACAGTAGCCTTGGTATTGCCATCACATTTTGATTTGAGAAAATATAAGAAATGAATATGCTATCAATGCCACATCTTTCAAGAAGGCATTTTACTTTGGTACCTTTAGGAGAATACAAATGTTATAGGCGATTTTATCATATAGAAAATGATGTGTATTTTATATCAGACCTTATCTTTACATCATATTTTTAGTATATTCATTAATGTGTTACAATAATATGATAAAGTTGGTCTGTGTGTATGTAGTTTATGTGTGAAAGGAAATATTTGCGTGTGTGAATAAACTCTTTATTACCATGATTTCTATTATATTGTCCATAGTAATAACTTGATTTAAATAAAAAGGATTTGTATTTTGTTTACAGAACTATAGTCCATAGTTTAAAAAACAAATTTCATCACACACTTTTGTATGCACCAACAGGGAAAAAATCTGTGGATTTAAAATATTTGTTTCCTGGCTTACCTTGGCTGTTTTGGAGTTTTGTATATTTATAGTAATCATTTGATATTCTCTGCTGCTATAGAAACATTGTATTTTTGAATTTAGTCTATTACTTTAAACAATGACTGTGGCTACCAAGAGCATTACAGAGGTCTTGTAAGTGAAATATAAGTTTTAAGAATAATATTATTAAGTTTTTTTATTTGTTCATTTTGGAAATTATGAACTTTGCTTTTTTATTATGACAAGACCCAAATGTTTATTTTATTAGTATGACATGGTGGTATATTGCCCACTTGAAGCCTTTTTACACTCTTCAAAACAGCTAAACTCACAAAACTACCAATGGCTAAAGGTGACACCAGCCTACTTAAAAGGAGCTAGAACGAGAAGGGACAACAGACTGCCAACAGGGAAGCATCAGGGGCTCCACATGGGGCAGCCCAAAAGCTGAGATGCAGCAGAGAAAATCAAAACGGTGCAGGTAGAGATGACACCAGCTTAAAAGCACCCAGTGGTTAGTAGAAACCAGTATCTTTTGTTACAATAGGGGCACAGCTTCTAAGGTTCCTGCAGGTGGTCTGCCCAATGGACACAGTCACCATAGTCAGGAAACCTGACATCAGGCTTCCTATCAGATATTTGCCATTCTCCCAGACATGATTCAGAGTAGCAGTCAAGGTCATTTTTGCCGTAGGTATATTTTCCTAGTCATACCATTGGCATTCTAATTTTTATCATATTTCCAGGGAAATAAAGCTGAACAGTTCATAAAAGATCAAATTGTCATGACAAAGGAGCGAGTGTGTTGTAGTTCTCTATCCACAGGCAGTTAACATGAAGTTTGTGAAGATCCATTTGGAGGGCTGGCGTGGCTTATTTCCATTATGTCTACAAAATCAGACTGCGCTTGCATTGAGTTGTATTTATTGCACAGAGAGCTGTTCTCATTTGTTGCTTTGACATTTTAAGCATTTCTGCCCCTCTATAAGCTTTAAAAACTATATATACATAACACGCCAACATTTTGAAGGGCTGAAAAAGATCTAGATCCATTAATTAAAATTCCCCAGGAAATTTTGTATCCTTTATATGAGATTAGACTAAGGAAGGTTAAGACCGTGTTTTCTAAGACTAAAGCTCAGAATCAATTATGTAACTGATTAAATGAATAAGACTTCCCATAAGATAAGCCTGAATTGCTTCCAAAGCTCAGGATACTAGTTCCAGAAGACCACCTTTGACATGGGAACAGGCTAATAGGACCCATCCATGGTATATCAGATGTGGCTATAGCAATAATGTTATATGTCAGCATGTCTTCTGGGAAGAAAGTGAATGTGGCAGGAACTCTGGGTTTTCTGGAGGGAAGCAGTGTCATGGCCAGTTAATACTTCGGGAGTTCCTACAACTGACTACCCAAGTTTAAGGATTGACTTGAGCTATTTTTTCAGAAAGTTCTAAGGGCTGAGCAGGTTAAAAGCATTTTGAGTGCATTTACTATCGTGGTTGCCAATTCTAACTACTAGATTTGAAAAGCATTGCTAAGGATTTCTAATAGTGATATTTAAACAGGTGAACACTAAGAAACTATATGCAATTCAGATTCAGTCTACTAGTGTACTGTCTAGGAATAAGTATCAGCTATACAATAATTATAAAAATGTGCATTTATATACATAGTCATATAATGAGTAGAGAATTTACCAAAATGTCAAGGAGTGTACTTGCATAAGGTCAAAATAAGCTGTATGACATCGGACAGGTCACTTAATAACACTGCCTCAATATGTTTACCTGAGAACTTTTGAATAGATAATGTATATAGTTTCTTTTATTTCTAATTTAAAATGCGTATGCGTATTATTTCATTTGTGATAATATTAATGAACAGCGGTACACAAAACAATTTTTTTTAAGATTTTATTTATTTATTTGACAGAGAGACACAATGAGAGAGGAAACACAACCAGGGGGAGTGGGAGAGGGAGAAGCTGGCTTCCTGCTCAGCAGGGAGCCGGACATGGGGCTTGATCGCAGGACCCTGGGATCAGGGCCCAAGCCAAAGGCGGACGCTTAACAACTGAGCCACCCAAGTGCACCCAACAAAACAAAATTTAAAAATAAACTTTGGGGGGCGCCTGGGTGGCTCAGTGGGTTAAAGCCTCTGCTTTTGGCTCAGGTCATGATCTCAGGGTCCTGGGATCGAGGCCCGCATCGGGCTCTCTGCTCAGCAGGGAGCTTGCTTCCCCCTCTCCCTCTGCCTGCCTCTCTGCCTACCTGTGATCTCTCTCTCTCTGTCAAATAAATAAATAAAATCTTAAAAAAAAAAAAACTTGGGTAAGATAACAATAATGTATTACTCTTATAAAGGTGTGTGCTGATATTTTAAAGAATTTTACTTTTTATGATACATTTAAATGACTTAAAATCAATCTTGACTGAATTAATAAACTTGAGTAATTAAATATCCTCAAGTTATTTGAATATTGAAATATGAGGACATTGATTCTCTTAGTTAATTTTGCTGGCTTCTGTTAAGTGCTTATGAAATAAGGAATTAAAAAGCATTTCTTGCACTTTAAATAGATACTAATTTGCCTTTTTGCTATTCTAGATAATTTTTTATTCTGTCAAACTATAGACACCATAATGAAATGGAGATGGTGCAATGTAATTAGCTGAAAATAGTGAACTTAATTTATCTTAAATTATATGTAATAAAAGAAAAAATATGAAAATTAAGTATGATATTACTTAAAGAAATAGAAAAAATATTGTAATTATTTCATATTCCATCTTGAAATTAGAGCTATGAATCTTTGGAAATCTGTCAGAGATAGATGAAGTTTCTATTAGATTTTTTTTTTGTTATACACAGCATTTCTTATTTAATAGATAATGAGTTTTAACATCAGCTATGGCTGGCTCTCTTAATTTGGATGAACAATATACTTAAAGCATTTTTTTAAATTTATTTCTTTTAACAAAGACATGTCAAAGTTATTAGATCTTTGAAATAACGTGTATGGTTTAGATTCGATCCCCACCTGTGCTGCGGAAGCCATTAATGATTAAGACATATGCAAAAGAAGGTAGAGGTAATGAGTATTTGAAAGACTGGTGGGTCATTGTGGATATAGACTGACTCCTAGCATGTTTTCGTTGATTGAACCCCACAGAGAAAGGGTGCACCTTTCTCTACTTAGAAACCTAAAGAACTAGGAAATGCAGAGAACAGGACTGACCTTTAGCAAATTTTGAGTGTTACGAACTTTATCTTTGACACTCTTCCATTCTCTTCACAACTTTTTCAATTCAGGGAGCAATTTCTCTTTCCTTCTCTCAGCAGTTGAATCACCCTCATGCTCGTAGTCCTACTGACTTCCGATTACCCCCAAACTTGAACTTCTGCCAACAGCAGCAGTGTTGTCAGTTCAGAAAGCTCCATGCTCTTAAATAGACTTTATTCTTTGGCATTGTCACCCTCTTCCTCAGTAATTCCTAAATCAAAACACTTACTCTTTGGGCGTAGTAATTACTGCTAGTTCCTGGATGGGAAGCCAATTCAGCAAAGACACAGAATATTGAAAAGTACAGTTTGATGGGTATCTTTTAATTACTAAAGTTTTAACCCTTTAGGGGGTGTTTATATTTTAGTAAGGGCAATCTTTTGATTCAAAAGTTATTTCTAATGTTATAAGCTTCCAAAAAAAAAAAAATTGAAAGAGTTGAGTTTCAAGCCAAAGGCTGAGCTCGCTTCCTTTCCACCTCCAAGCTGAGATCTGTCTGTGGCCAGCTCTGACCCAGGAAGCTGCTCCCTGGCCACCAGTCTCAGTCAGGAGATGAGGATCTATTACAACTCAGTGTCAATTTCTGCTGTCCAGTCCCTTTTGCCTGTTTTATTCTCGTGCTTGTAACATTTTGAAACCAGCCAATGGAAGAAACTTACTGAATGAAAATAATATTTAAGAGAAGTTTTGAAACTTACTTTTAATGATTGTGTGTTACAAGTGCATTTTTCACCTTCTGTACCATTCCAGGTGTTCCTCCTTAGCTCCTAACCCCCACATCCTCCCTCCCTAGCATACCTTCCTTCCGAAATCAGTTGGAAATTCAGAGGGAGTGAAAAAAGAAAAAAGAGAAATACATAAAGCCCTGCCTGAATGTTGCTAATTGAGGCAAAGTGAAGCTGCTCCACGTATGAAGTATTGTTCCCAGTGGCTGCTGCCGAGATGAACATTAATCTTGTTTTAGTAAACTTCATTTATGTAATTAATCATGTTGTCATTGGGGGTTAGTGATGCCATTTGCCTTGGATAACTGCCGGATACTTCAGACCCTGACACTAGCCTAAACTTTTCTGACTTGCCTAACCTAGGTTTACACTGAATTCAAAGTTAGTGTGCTAATGTCATTTTGCTCTAGCTGTTTTTATTGTTATCGTTGTCCTTGTTTTGAACTGACCTTGAGATTTTACCTGTGAAAAAGAAGAGCAATCGGATATTCTTAATGCTTGAACTTCTTCGCAACATGATCAATAAACCATCAGCATAGTTTTAGTGGTTAAACTACCGCAGAACATTATGGATAGCACACAGTGTCGTTGGCATGGGTTCACACTGCTTGAGGTTGTACTGATTTTTTTTTTTAAATATAGCTCTTTGAAAGCCATTAATTTTATGGCGTCATTTAAATATCCTCCCCTAGTCTATGAAATCTTGAGTGAGGCAGGATCTTTTCCTGCTCTGAATTCTGTAACTTGTATTACCTGTGTCATTTATTTGATAGCTGCCTGTCCTGAGGCACTTTTCCCTGCTAGAGGTGAAGTTTCTTGGACACAGAGACCAGGGCTTCCACTGTCTATATGCAACACAGCTATGACAAAGTAGGTGTTCAGTAAATACTTCTTGATTGAGAACTGACAATCCCACCTGTATATGCAGATTGAGGGATCTTTAACTTCTGCCTCTCTACCCCATTTGCTATTTAATTGGCTATTAGCTGGAGCTGATTGATAGACATGAACACTTTTTTTTTTAAGAGAATTGGCAGCTATGTAAATACAGCACTTAACCTTAAGCACTCAGCCATTAACCTTAATCACTGTCCATTAACCTTAAAGCACCCCAGGTTTCTCCCTTTACAATCCCCCAAAGCAGACCCCACGGAATGCATTCTTCACCATGAAAAAGAATCTTAGTGGAATGTTTTTATTGTTCTGTAAGTGCTTATAAAAAATGTATTTTGAAAGGGGAACATTTGATTCTATTTCTTTAGGTAGATACTAATTAATTTTCCAGGTGTTCACAGAAAGATGCAAAATTGGAAAAATTATTCTGAAGAGCATGTTAGGATATATTTGGTAAGGAAAAAAACTGAACAATGCTTTTTAAAAGTACCATTTATAAGGTTGATAATCACGAATATATCACATATCACTTTCTAATTAACCCTGTAAATATATGAAAAATAAGCTTTTCCTAGCTGCTGCTAGTCATATTTAATATTAACTCCAGACCTGTAGGAACAACCACTTACTTTAAGAACAATGACTTTCTGAGGTATTTTCTGTCTAATGTCAGAAAATCAGAAAGAGAAGGATAGAAGAAATGTCCTCTTTTAAACACAACGCTTTAAATTTACTCTTTAAGTATTCTCATCCATAGATAGAACCCATTTTAATGAAATAATACCACAGTTTCATAATCCTTTGTAGTCTACAAAATCTGTATTTTCTATTTGGGGGATTTCACCAAAACTATATAGTAATTAATGTTAATGAAAAGATACAAAATGTCAACTGTTAGTTAATGCATTCCAATTTATTGTGTCTGTTTTATCTCCTAGTTTTCTTTTTACCAAGATCTGCATTCACAACCTAGAGTTGCACTAAAATAATGTTACAAAGTTGCAAAAGGTTTTATGTGTAAGTTTATATGCAATTATGTTTTACAACCTAAATCTTTGGGGGGAGAGCAGTAAGTCAATGAAGTTCCCATTGTATTTTAAACATAATACTTCTTAGGGTGAGGTGAAAAAGAATGTGGGGTTTGGGAGGCCGAAGGAGCACCTTTCTGTATTCAGGGAAGCAACTTGATACTAATGGACTGATGATTTTTAGATTTGCCAAAGTGCTCAGTTTTGCTCCAAATCCCAGAAGGAACTGACACTAGAAGGTGTGAGCAACTGAGGGCAGGGGAGGGTCTCCCTTACAACTGCATTTCAAGGTATAGTTTAACAAATGTGAAATCTCAGTGGAAAAACAAACCAGTGTAACACGATGACTTCAACTCCAGAAAGATGTTACCTCAACCCTGGCTGGTTAGCTGTTCCCTTGAAATTTTCAGTTACCTAACTGAGGAAGAAGGTGATAATGAGAGGGGGACTTGACAAAAGAGAGTTCAGGCAGAATGAGCTCCACAAAGGCATCAAATCCAATACTGACCTTTTGTTTTGAGAATTAATCAATAGCTTTCACAGCAATTACTCTCCATATGCTTAGTTGACTCTCTAAGCACTTCTGTCATTCCTTCATTCATGGCCCCAAGGATGCTCTTGAAGGTACCAGAATACTAAGACCTTACTAATTAACTGTTTCACTTTTTGTTTAGTAGATTCCATACCCTCACATCATTATAAATACAGATAAATAGTTTAAACATGACCATATACTCTGACATTCTTTCCACAAAAGGTGAAAAAAAAAATAAATGCAGATTTAACTCAGAATTTGAGCAAATAAATGGAAGTAAATTTGTCATTCATCTTTGTAGAATGTCTTCTGCAATATCAGAATTTATTCACTTGAGTAATTTTGCTTAAGGAACCATGTCACTTCAAGAGTACTTCAGGTCATTGCTTTTAGTGAAACAGTGATGTAAACATAAAAAGGATGTATTTTGATTTATTATTTTCTTTCAAAAACGTATGGCAAGTCCTCTTCTATCATGCTTTTTACTTGCAAAGGAACAACTAGGAATAAGACAAGGTTTTTTGTTTTTTGGGGTTTTTTTTTGCTTTTTTATCCCCCTTATCTATGACTGTTAAGTGCTATTTATAGAGACCAGTTAATGGAAAACTGATTAAACTGTTAATTTTTTTTTACAGAACTTGGCTAGGAATAATTAGTAATTGTAGCTATGTATTTAAGTTACAAGAGATGATTATTTAATGATAACGTAATTTTTTTTTTTTTTAAAGATTTTATTTATTTATTTGACACAGAGAGAGAGAGATCACAAGTAGGCAGAGAGGCAGGCAGAGAGACAAGGAGAGGAGGAAGCAGGCTCCCTGCTGAGCAGGGAGCCCGATGCGGGCCTCGATCCCAGGACGCTGAGATCATGACCTGAGCCGAAAGCAGAGGCTTTAACCCACTGAGCCACCCAGGCGCCCTAATGATAACGTAATTAAGAGCAAATTAAACCATGTTGATATTATACAAGTTTGTGTCTTATATTAGGTTCTTGAGGCAATTTAAAGAGTTTGGACTACATAAAATTCGTTTCTAACATTGTTTTTTTTCCATTTTTACTCTATCAGTTTTTTATTTATTTACCAGTTTGAATGTTGATAACATGAAAAACACAAGATTCTAGTAACTTACTTTGTTAAATACTTACATAGCAAAACAATTTACTCAGTATTGGTCAAAGAAATTTTTATATTTATTTAGTATTTTTATCTTTCACTTGGTCACCTGAATGCATAGCATATATTAGACATTCTATTGAATAAAATTATTTAACTCCTCATCAGTCTAACTTAATAAAATTGACTTCAAATTCTACTACTCTACTGCATTATTTTGCAGACCCCCACCTGGTTGTTGGCTCTATATTTGGATGGTTGAGACATATTTAAAAGAATTTTAAACTAACTCTATTCCCCTTCTCCCTAGGTTCTAAAAAAATAAAAAAAATTTCATGGGAATCCAAAATTGCTACCATGAGTATCGTTTCAAATGTGAGCAGGAATGAGTGTGCTAGGTTAACTAGGAGTTTTGTAAGTAAATTCCATGTACACCACCTGTCGGTTAACAAAATATTTGCTGAGCACTAATTACTTAGAAAAGATTGGAGAAAAAAATAAAGAAAATAAGGATGCGTCCTACTTCCCAACGAAAGCACCAGGTTGCATATAATATGAATTTTTTTTTCTTAAAGACTGTTCTTAAAATTCATTTCAATCTTATTTTATCTGTAAGAGTTAGCTCAGCGTCCAACCCAACCCAACAAAGTCAGCTCCAACATCTGTATGACTGCAGTTTCACACTTTTTTTCCCCAAACATTAAGTAGAAAGGAATTTAAGAAAATGATATCTGTTTCATATGTGTTTTTTAACTTTAACACAGCAAGTCAGCACACGATGACTACCCCAAAACCAACACAAGAAACAGCTAACCACTCATCGCGGTCACACACACTGTAACACCAGATGAACAAACAGATAAGCAGACATTTAAAAAAAAAGAAGAAAAAAGGAAAAAAAAGCCAACTACAAAACCAGAGTCTGCCTCTCTAGCATTTCATTATTGCAAGGACATTTCAGGTTGAATGTGTCTAGTAAAATACACTTTGACCAGGGAATGTGAGGGGGCTGTTCCTGCCCCTCCCGCCCCAGCCGCAGCCCTCCTGGGACCCAGCACTCCTGGGGGCGGGGTGAGAACTCTGGCGCCTGGAGCCCATCTGAGGCCTTCTGGAAGAAAAATGATGTCACAGATGTTTCACTGCTTCTTCCTCATCCTCTCTGTTTCCTTCTCTTTTCTTGTACCTTTAAAGATTTCCTCCTCTCTCCAGTTTCTCTTCACTTTTTACAACTTCTGTCATCTGTCCAAAGCTCTCGTGTCCCTTAACTAGAGGGGCCATTTTTCTGACCAAATATAAACATTCATTCCCACTGGCCCTTTGTATTTTCTCTCAAGTCTTACTCTGGATGGGGCTTCTCTTTTTCCCAGGGTAGATGTGAGGGTGTGAGTATCCTCACCTGCATTTCCCCTCTCTAGGGATGCACTGAAGAATACTGGCTATTAATTAACATTTTATGATGTGCTTCACACTCTTCAGAGGAAATACGCTATATAAATGCCAAAGAGTAATAGTTCAGTTCTCCTTTCCTCTGGGTTCTGGATGCACCAGCTCTCACCCTCCTAAGGCGGGGGAGAAAAGTCGTATTCCTTATTACACCTACGTAAAGGATAAAACGTCAAGAGTTAAAGCTCGTACAAGGAGGAAGAGTTGTACTAATCTCAAAATGTTTCTCTGAAAAAAAAAAAAAAGAACAGTCCTCAGCATAACTATTGGATGAGAAAACCCACTCCCCTGGAATTCTATACAATATAAATAGGGAGCAGAATTTCGCACCTGTGGTTCCCATAGTTCTTTCATTGAGGAACAACCTGCCTTTTTGACAGGCACAAGCTTTGGGTTCACTTGTCTCAAAGACCACCTTCACCACACAGGAAGGTCCTGTTCTAGGTGAAGTTTCTATGTGATGCTATTTTTGGCTTACACACAATTACGTCTCTCATCCGTCTTTTTTTTTTCTTTTCTTTTCATTTAAAATATTGGAAGACTGTTTCCTCTAGCAAGGAAATTTCAGGTTTGGTTCCTTTACATTCTCTTATGATAGTATTTTTAATATTAGAGTCAGAGAAATCAGAAAGAAACTATCTTTTTTTTCCAAGGCGAAGAGATAGGAAAGTGAAAGAGTTAGGATTCTCCCACTCGAGCTGTTGAGACAGAGTCCTTGTTGTTGCCGTGATGGAACAGACATAGCCATGTAGAGTTTGGAATTCATGCAGATCTCCACAATCTGGACCCATGAGTCTCAGGTATCGGGGCTTTCCCACACTAAAGATATGGAAAATAGAACTGTCATTCATTCCTGCCTCAGTGTAATGTTATTAATTATATTTGTGTGTTTAATTTTTTCTTTTAATGTATAAGTTTCCACTTTGGACCAATGTTTAAGATAATTCTTACAGTTTTGGGCTTCCTATTATTGGAAATTCTCTTCTTAGTTTCTGAACTGTCTGAATGATCAGGTATTTTCATTCAACCATTCTCATGGCAATTAAAACATGTATTACATTTGACTTAAATACAGAATACTAAGCTGTATCCATAGATGGCATTTTAATCTTTCCCACTTCTTTTATTCTTACAATCATATTCATTTTAAGTTAAAATTATAGAAGATAATAATGTGATTAAACACAAAGATTAATGTAAAAAACTTCAGAGGGAATAAGAGGAAGGAAACTCTTTAATAAGTACTTAAGTATCAGGTTTTTGCCTAACTATGTATATCTGTGTGTGTGTGTGTGTGTGTGTGTGTGTGTGCATGCATATGTGGTTTCTCTTCCCATTAAACCCAAACATACTTCTATGAAGAAAGCATAAATAGTAGCTCAAAGAGATCAAGTTGTTGATCTAGAGTTGGGAAAGAGCTGTGATTCAGACCCAGACCAGTCTAAATCCAATTTTGTAACAGCAAGTACCCTTGTTAGTGCCTCTCACCGTTATTGAAAATGTTATCGACAGTCACTGTATCACTCTAAATGCACGGCAATATTAAAAGCTGTTGTTAATTAATTATCTCATTTGGCATTTTTCAGGGAGAGTATTATTTTCCTTCTTGAATGTCAATATTTCATTATGTTTTAGATTTTCCTTTCTCCATTGTTAAGACCTACAGATATGACTTGATATGTAGCCTTGGTTTATTGGGCCTATGTTCCTCTGAAATAATAATAGTGAAATGTGTCATGGTGAAAGTTTAAGAGCAGAGTACTGAATTCTGACTGAGCTTACCTGTTACCATACTACATGATTTGTCTGGTATGTGAATTTGTTTTTAAAAGATTTTATTTAGCTCTAAAATATTTAAAAGTATTTTATAATCTGAGCCCCTGAGTGTCTTATCTGATATCAATAGGGTTGGGGGGCATGTTTTATCTGAAAAAGTCTAGAGAGTTTGATGGGGAAAGATATGGATTAAAAGTTAGGGTAGGGGCGCCTGGGTGGTTCAGTGGGTTAAACCTCTGCTTTCGGCTCAGGTCATGATCTCAGGGTCCCGGGATCAAGCCCTGCATCGGGCTCTCTGCTCAGCAGGGAGCCTGCTTCCCCTTCTCCCCCTTCCCCTCCTCTCTGCCTGCTTGTGATCTCTCTCTCTCTGTCAAATAAATAAATAAATAAAATCTTTTTTTTAAAAAAAGGGAAATATCAGCAGCTTCCTGACCAGTAAAACTGCAAAGCACTAAAATGTTTTAACCTATTTCTCAATAATTAAGCTGTTGAGTAAGCTCTCCTAAGGTCTAAATGTTTAATTTGCCTTCTCTGTACCCCAGATCTATGTTCCTTCAAAGTCCAAAGCCTTTTTCAACATTTCTGTAATTCCTGAAACGTGTTAGGGTGGGGAATGGGACAGTGCAACTCATGTCTTTCTTTGTAGGCTGTGACTTTAAGCCAGCTTTCCCTCAATTCTTGAAAAAAAATTTGCCATTTCTCTTGATTTTACTTATGTGAATATATAAGCCCGCATATATATTCGTATATGCTTTCCCTTCTATTACAGCCATATATATTAATATTTTATTAGACCGGGCACTCAATTTGAGGTTAAGTAATCCCCAGAGCTATCTACTACTGTTCATTGAGTTAGTCTCTTAAAACTCTATTAAATTTAGTTAGCAATCAGTGTCAAGTCAGTGCAGTTAATAATAACCCTGAGCATTCACCTAAGCTACTAAGGGAGAAAAAATCTGAGAGTCAAGTGATTTGGAGGGCCACTATTCCTAGGTGTTGTTCACAATTATAAGAGGCAAATTTTTATTGGAGTCTAAAAAAGGATTTCCCAAGCCAGCCCTAGGTATAAAAGCATGTTTCCCTAGAAACCAGGGGAAAAAAACATGCCTAGAAGTATGGATGGTTGAGACGGTCTTTTTGTGGCTGGGGGAATTGGGGTTTTGTTGCACTCTGGCAATTCCAGGTCTAGATTTCATAACGTGTTCGCTCCTTCTCCCTCCCGGGAGGATAGAAAGCCATTGGGATAGGTTGCTAACACAATTTCTATTTTTATCCCTCAAAAGACTGGAGTTATTGTCCTACAAATCTAAGCTTTGCTTTTTTAACATCGCTGAGGATTTCAAGGTCTTTTGATTCTTCCTACATATATTTCTCCCTTTGTGCCATGGAAAAACGAGATACGTTGACATTAAGCAATATTTCCAAACTTTTATTAAAAACATGATACTGAAAAAAAATACCTAAACTTCCTCCTTTAGGGATTTTCTTGCATCTCTTTAAAGCTTTCTATATCTGTTTAATAAGGGAGATATAAATGCAATGAATTTGAAAAATGTTAGCCTTTTAGAATGGTATTGTGTTGAGCAGTCACTCTGATCGCTAAAAAGAATTACTGTTGGGGGAAAACAGCACAGTTTAATATCAGTTCCCCTACAAGGCCACTCATAAGCATTAATAGTTTATGGATCAGGACAAAAAAGAAACATCCTAAAAGGTAGGGAAAATGATTGAATTCTAGTGTTTATCTGGCTTTAAAAAAAACTTCTTTTGTGTGTATTGCTGGTTATGAACATCAGAGTTTTTGCTGGAATACGTGATTAAAATATCATAATTCCCCAATTCAGTTCTCCTCCTTGCTTGTTGGAAGGCCTGTTAAAGGAAGGCCATCTTTCTTTTTTTTTTTTTTCTTCCTCTCTTTACACTCAACAGTTTCATCTTCACTGTTTGCTAGCCAGTAGAGAATCAATCCATTTTTCCCTCTGACCCCAGTAATTTTCTATGTAAAATCCAATTATGAGATAAGGTGTCAAGTGCAGTCTTGAAGGAGAAAGAATTCAAACCTCAGGCAGCCAAATGGGTGAATGGGAACAGGATTGAGCCTACTTTTATTCCTGTGGTACTCTTTTTAGAGCTCACACTACGGAATATTGCTAAATAAGAAGTGTTAAAAAATTAAAAGATAATTGGAGAAGGAGTTCTGGGATTTCTGTGTATAAACTTGCCATATAGCATCTATAAGTAAGTTATTATCTCTTACCTTATCTATAAGCCTCAGGTTTTTGACATCAACTGACAGAGTCTTCGTCTCAAATGCATCGTGCTTTGTCCTTAAGTTAAGCTGCCGGGTCTCAGAATGGTGAGACTCACCCACCAAGGCCCAGACTGTATTTTCCCATCTTCTCACCTTCCGGAGTCTTTTTTTAAATTATTTTTTATAGTATTTCACAACTAAAACCAAACAATATTTCACAACTAAAACCAAACAGTATTTCACAATTCTGTCTCCCACTCTCCACAGGATCATTTGTGTCTCCTCAAATGCTTTGTCACACAGCCTACTTCTAACCTAAAATAAAATGTATTTTTGAATAGGAACATACATTTGGCCAAATTAAAAATAAAAATGAGCTTTTTTAAGGACATTATTTGCAAGAAGAACACTTTTCCTTATTTAATTTTGACCTTGAAACTTCTAATGATGGAAACAGTAGAGGATTTATGAACTCTTTATGAAGTATAATAAGTACTTAAGGAAACTTATAATGCCTTTTTTCTCTCCTTATCATTCTTCTTTAGGTTATCTAGAGGTAAATTTAATAATTGGTGAATGTTTATTCACTGTGCTAATCTCAGAAGTAATAAAAGCTTTTTTACTTTAGTTTTTGTTTAGAGTATTTAATATGTTTTTTTACTTTTACTCCTTTTATTTCATTAACAATATTTAAAGAAACTAGTAGCAGAGATAACCATTATTTCAGATTATGTTTAAGTTTGTATTTTTCTAAGGTCTGCATTCTTCATGAATATAACAAACTATCAGCGTGGTTGGGAAGCAAAATTAATTATCATGATTAGGTGAAAGAACTCTTTACCTCTTGGTGGTAACAACAGATTTATCACTAAGACACCTCATTTTACATGAATAATTAAACAATTTTATAGAACGAATCAACTTTGTGTGAGAAGTTATCAAATTGATCCAAGTTACAGTCATATTTATTGGAAGAATGCTTTTACTTTTTTTCAAAATCTCTTTGCACATATACCCCATTTAGCACATATGGGCAATTATTTAGGTTAACAAAAAAAAAAAAAAGAAAGAAAGAAATTCTTAATGATCATCAGTTACCATGTAAAAGCACAAAGACTTTCCTTATGTTTTGGAACACAAAAGGAGGAAGTAACACAACCTGTACTTTATTATTTTGTATCAGAGGCAAAGCTTTTTCTAAACTTTAAATCCAACTGAAAGCAGCTGCTGGAAAAATATCATTACACTGTACCTTAAGCTACAAAAACCAATTTAATGGTGACATTTTATTTTGTTCAGATGGTCTGCTCTTTTCTTCTGTTTAAACCAGTGAAAGCCTATGGAAACTGTATCTGGATGAAATCACTCGAAGGTGAGGGCCCATGACCAAAAACATTCTTTAAAGACTACAGGGTTATAGTCAAACGGATAGCAGCACTAACAAGATGGAAGGTCTCCCAAAGACAGGAAGTAATATTACATCATTCATATACCTGACCACACTTTCCCTTTTTGGGAGAAGGATAGAAAGTTTATTATTCAAAAATATCAATACATAAAACATGGGCATTACTTTTAAAACACATGTGGTATGCCTTTCAGGTCAGCCTATTTCTATTTTTTTTAAAGATATAATCACTTCTGTGACCTCATCAGGTCAAAAATTTTTCATAAAAATTCCTTGTATGTTGACCATTTTATTTGTTTTTCCTGCATTGAGCTGTAAAAAAGAAAAAAAATCACCTCTGATTTTGTTAGATATCAATATTATCACAAACAAAACCTGAAAAGTATGCAAAACTTAACTAAGACTGACCTAGCTTTTCCAAAAATAGAAGTATTTTACTGCAGAAAGATGGATTTAAAAAAAAAAAAGAAAACAAAAACTGCTCTTGGTATGAATCCAATCCTCATAAATCTTTATTAGAAAAACCCTGGAACCAGATTGTTTAATCTAGCGCCAGCCTCTGCTGAAGGTAAGAAATCTCTCTGCCTCTCTCGCTAATTTTTACCTTTAAATTATTCTTAACCGATAACATGCTTTTTGTTCATTCATTCACTTATTCATAATTTATACCTTATCTCTGAGAAGAACTTAAAATAAAAGTTATAGATAGCAGGAAACCATTGACTTAAAGAGTTGATAAAAACAAAGAGAGTGAGCCATATAAGCTAAATGTTACTGTGATATGAGCTTCGTGGCATCTAAGAACCTAGCAAAGTGCCTTTGTAAATGACTTTGAATGCTGTAAATGAAGCACCTGCTGTGGATTGTAGTTATAACCTCTACATAAGTGAGACAAGTCTTGCCACTTAGGAATGACTCCCAGGTGGTCCTGGCACAGCCTGGTCACATCTGCTAGGCCTTAAAAAGATGCAAGTGAAGGTTCTGCATGCTGGCATTGTGCCACATGACCTTGCTGAAAGTTTTGTGCAAATAAGGACTGCAGAAACTCTGGAGACATGGAGAAAGAGAGTTTCAAATTAAAATATTGGGTACCTCCAATAAGTAACTTTCCCTCTGCTGCTCTAAATTTCCTTGACTCTTAAGTGAGTTTATGGGACTAGACATTTCCAAGGATTTACTCTTCTATCCCAAATTCAAAACTGCTATTTCGTCTCACCAATGGTAGCCTATGTAGATCCTATCATTTATTCATTCTGCAAACACTTCCCTTAGGTTTAATGAATTGAATGTAGTATCTATCTGCCTTAGGCTCAGAGTTTTAGCAGGAGAGATGACATGTAAACAGTTTATTAGAAGAAGAAATAAGAAAAAGTTGCTATAATAACATTGTTATTTCCAGGCATGTTGAGGGAAGTGCTTTAGCCTTCTGATGTGGTCAAGAAAGTAGTTTCTTTGAATAAGAGTTCAGTAGATAGTCACTGTCAAAGAAAGAAAAGGGGAGGCCTTCTCTCTTAGAGAAAATGAACTGCATGAAGGTAAAAGGTGAAAAAAGGTTGGTAAGGGAAGAGAAGATCAGTGATGTTGGAATGCATGGAAAATGGAAGAGGGGCATCAAAAGTAGACAGAGGCCAGGACGTGGTAGTTCAGTGCTTAAAACCATGCACCCAGAGTCCAGTGTCTGGAATTCATTTCTGACTTAGTGATTTATGTGGTCTACAACTTAAAAAACTTTATTTAACTCCTCCTAAGCTCAGTGTCCATAAAGACAATTAAATTCCTCCTTTATAGAGGAATAAATTAAGGAATTAATTAAATAATTCAAACTATAATTGAAACTTCAACAAGATTCCAAAAACTGAAATGTGCAAAACGGCATGTAGTGGTGCTTCACCACAGGTAGATTTTTGAAGGAAATTTCTGAATACTGGTAGTCCTCTGAAACCATTTGCAGGCTGAGAGTGAAGAGAGGGGAAGTATTTATGAAGAAATTTTATTACGAAGGGTAGTTGCCAACTGGTGGATATCCATTCTCACAGGAGAAAGGGGTAAAGTGGTGCCACCTCCATTGTAAAGCTCTCCAGGTGTGAGGGTCCCAGCTGAGGACATCTGGATCACTCATCAAGGTTCTCCAGTGAGAACAGGTTCTAACATTTTCCAGGTCCAAAGTACCATCCAGCCCTCCAGTCCAAGGCTGACCCAAGCACACAGATGGAAGATTTGTTGCTAAGTCTGGTGCCTCTTAATTCTAAACTGAGGCTGTGTTTTGTGGCTTAAGTGGTCAAAGAGCTATCTTTTACCCATGAAAAGACAGAAAATTCATATGATTGTCAGAATTTTCTTCTTCCATAGCTAGGGAAATGTAAACTTCATGAAAAATGTTTTTGAAAGATGGTGGGGACAAAACGAAGTTTTAGTTTGATTGTATCACAGACTAACTTACTCCACATACCAGTTTAATATTAAAGCACCGAAAGGAATGATGAGTACTAGAGATTGGTAAATTTTTGTAGTATTAGAAGCTATGCCAAGCTGTGAACCATGTCCTGGATAAATTGAAAGTCATTATAAAGAGAGAAAAATGGTCAAGTTTACATAGAAGAGGATAGTTTTGAACTGAGGTTTGGACAAGTGTGTTGGCAAAGAGGGAGAAATTAGAGGAGGCTATTTAGGAAACTGTAGCCTAAGTTAGTAGAGTAGATATGCTACATATTTGGGGGTTGAATGTAGGACCAACGGACATGTACTGAGATGAAAAATAAAGGATGTCTTTTCTGATGTTCTTGTTTGGGCAATAAGAAATAAATGAAGAAGTATCAAGTGTTTTCTTTGCAGTATATTGAATTTGGGATCTTTCTGAGCTGTCTAGAGAAACATGTACAGTTGGAAATAATTGTCCATGCTCAGGAGTCACGTTTGTATTAGAAATTTTATTAAAAATGAGAATTTTATTTTCTTATATAACAATGCATTAATAAGAACACCTATAAATAATACCTATTAAGAGAAGGAAAAACTAAGTGAGATCTGCATAATATGTCTGAGAGTGGCCTCATAAATTAGCAATGGTTTTCAATAATTTTAACTTAATTTAAATGAAATATTAGGAATTGCACATATAAAACAGGAAAAAAAATTGAGCTATTTAATTGTGGAGAGGGACATAAGGAGGTTCTTCCTCTGTGGTCATCCTTCATCTATTTTGAAGATGCCTACATTCCTATAGAACACTTAAGAGTCCCAGGAATAATTTGAAAATGCAGATCTTGGATTAAGCTTCCCTTGTATTTGTGTTTTACTGAAGCATAATTGATACATAAAAAATTGGACACATTGAGTTTGATTAGTTATCATTTGATTAGTTTGTAGTATGCCTACACCCATGAAACTATCATTCCAATCAAGGTAATGAGCATATTCATCATCTCCAAAAGCTTTCTCCTGCCTCCTTTGTTTGTTGGTTTTGTGGTAAGAGCAGTTAACAGGAGATCCACCCTTTTAACCAATCGTTAAGCGTATGATACAGAGTTGTTAATTATAAGCACTGTGTTTTACAGCAGATATCTAGAACGTATAAATCTTGCATAACTTAAACTTTATACCCATTGAACAACATTGAATGACAACCCCCCCATTTGCCATTCTCTCGCCCCATAATCTTCCCACTTAATATGCAAGGAAATGATATTAGGAAAATGTAGGTGATTTGTTTAAATGTGCACACAATCCAGATACATTTATTTATGATCATACAAATCAATAGTGACAGAATCAAAACCTATGCCTTAAGCCTTAAGCCTCTTTATCTCTTAGAGCCATACAAGTAGATATTTTTGATTGAGACAACCCCAGGTCTCTATGCTTCTCCTCACATAGCTCAGGTCCTTGGTAAGACTTAAGAAAGAAACTGTATAATCAGATAGACTTGAAACAATTCTTCCTACTTCAATCCTTTTTTTTCTTTATTTTGTTAATAGGAATGCATGCTCCTGCTTCAAAAATAAAAAAGAGGTATAAATTATATAATAAAAAGTCTTCCTCATACCTCTATGCTCCAAAAGCAACTAAGTGTGACTCTCATGTATCTTTTTATTTAACATTTTCCATCTCTGCTATCTATTGTCTATAGTCCATTCTCTATGCATCAATTACAATGAACTTTATAAAATGAAAAACAGATCATATCACTATTCCACTTACAACCTTTTTAGGTATTCCTCTGACAATTAGGAAAAAAAATGCAAAATTTTTACTGTAGATTTTAAGGTCCAAATTATGTATGCCTTGCCTACCACTCTAACGTTATCATACTCCATGCAACTGTTCATTCACTACCTTTGTTCTTAAACCAATCAATGTCAGTGACTTGAGCCATTGTACTGGTCCTCCTTTCTTTCTAGAATATTCTTTCCCTATCTTCTCATGGCAGGCTCTTCATCCTTCAGCAATCAGTTGAAAAGCTCAACTCTTGAGAGCGACCTTATTTTTAATCTTTCCTCCACTATAACTTCAGTACACAACTTAGAACAGAAAGATTTAAGTTCTCCTCTGTACTCTGCCTCTCTCTCTTGCTGTGTAACCTTAGTCCATGACTTTCACATTTTTTTAAGTTGAAAAATAAGGATAATATTGCTTTCTTGTCAGGCTTGTGGTGAGAATTCAATAAGTAGAAACTGTTATGTGTGTTAATTTCTGCCTCTCCTTACCTAAGGGAAAAAGATTAAGTTGAATTTCTTTTGTTAGAGTTTAAAGATAAAACTAGGAATGAATGAAAGGAAGAAAGAAAGAAAAGAAAGAAAGGGGAAGGAAGGAAGGAAACCAGGAATATACCTGAATAGAAAATGATATTGAAGGGAGATTAAAATTTCTAGATCACCAGCCATGCCCAGGACTTATCTTTAATTAATCAATTAACTACTCATTAATGCTTACTACATATTGGGACTAATCTTAGTCCCTGGCAGAATAACAGGGATACATATAATTGATAGAGGAAATGGGGATGTAATTATATTGTAATGCATGTTATTAATGTAGTAAGTACAACGGGCAATGAGTCTATGCCCACAGTATAGGCACAGACATAGTATGTGTTTTACAGCAATTTATGGAAACATGAAAGAAGAGAAGGCTGTATATAGTTCAGTTTGATTTGATTCTCAATTGAACAGTTGTTTAACAAAGAAGAGAGGAAAAGTCATCCTCAACAGACCGTTATTGATGGAACTTCAACAAATTCTAACACTGAGGAGAATGTAAAGAAAAGGTTCAAAAGATAAAGTTTTAAGGAACAAGGGTCAATGGAGTCTAACGCTTCTGAGATGAAATTGTTTAGAAATTTTTACGTGGTTATAAGGATTTGAATATGAGGGGTTACTGGTAAGTTTTTCAAAAAGTATTGCCTTAAAGTGCTGCAGGCAGAATGTACATTCAGTGTGTAGAGAAATGAATGGAGTTAGAACGTGGAAAATGAAGTTAGACTACTATTTCAAAAAGGTTGATGGCTATTTAAAGGAGAGATACTGAATGAAATTGTAAAGACTAGAGCATTGAGGGGGAAATTACTAAAATGGAGAAAACTTCAATCTCTAAGAGGAGAAGAAAAGGTAGTATAGAGAGGACATTTGAAAATATGGGCAAGCAAAGTCAATAACCTAGGTGGATGGGCTCTGAAACCAGTTCTTTTCTGTCTGGAGAGAGATGAAGATGTCAGTTACAATTTGAGAGGTGGTGGGTTGTACATATGCTGTATACACTATGAGGCAGACTCTTTCTCAACCATTTTTTCACTGGAGCTCTCTTGCCCTCTTAACTTTGGGTCCATCCTGATTGTGAGCTATAGGGTGCAGTAGGCATCCATATGTGGTAACTTGTTTCTGCTTTTATAAGGGTCGTTATTATTACAGACCCACTCAAAGTCTTGAGCAACATGACTAATTAAAAATGCCAGACTGTAGGGAAGAATAAATGTGACTTAAAGGAAACCAGCCAGACAAAAGAACAGACCATAGCTCTTCTAATTTCAAAACTAAGTCTCGAATGATCCTGTTGAGCTAATGTCAGTATCAGTGATCATGGAAAATTAGTTTCTCACATTCTTACAGGGGTACTTTGGCTTCTTTACATAAAATTCCTTGGGAAGACTCCAGGAGTCACAGTTGCTATGTGTAAAATTTTGTCATTTCTTTTCTTGCTTGATTAATATGAACCCCTGAATTATATGCTGCACTATAAAATATTATAGCAGCAGTATCCTAAAAATGTAATATAAACTGAAAATCAGGCCATACATCTTTTGTTAATTCCTCAGGCTGCTTTAGTAATAAGGTATATTTCTATGAGGGGAAAAAAATTCTGTATGTAACATGTCAGTGCTTAATACCACATGGGGAAATGCTTTTAAAATTGTAAGGTGCTAGTCATATATGAGGCATTATATATTCATGGAGAGAGAGGAATGATTAAGATATATTAGCTATCACCAATACTTGAAAAAAAATAAAAAGTGACTTAAAAGATAGCATCAAAATAAATGTACAAAAAACTGAATATCATAAAATAATAGCAGTATTCCTAAAGCAATAGAAACTTCTAAATCCTGCTATTGAACCATGAGTCTTTGTGGCTAAGATGGTAAACTTAAAAATTGTGAGAGAATTGGACAACCTGGTATTAAGTGAGAAATTAGAATCAAAGAACAAAATGAATTATGTTTGTTTTTTTATAAACTTGAGATGAATTCACTTCCTCTCTGTAGTTTAATTTCCTTTCATTTGAACTGACTCCATTTTAATGGTATTCAAATTAGCTAAACAGTAGTAGTTATACATTCTGAAGTAGATTTAACCCTTCTCAGAAAGCCTCTGTTTATTTTGGTCATAAAAGTCTCTACATAATTTAAAGGAAGGTGGAGAAGGCACATACCTCCATTATTTGTTCATGGCCTATGCTGATTATAATGCACAAAATATTATCTCACCATGCATAAGTATCTTAAATTATGCATCTAAAGTTTGTCTTATTCAAAAGAAGTGAAGACAGCTGTAAAAAAGAGCTTTCCAAGTATTTGTACATCAAAAATACATATTCATGATGGAAAATTACCCACCAAAAATGTGCTCTTTGCAAGGGGCAATATTATAATTTTGCAAAAGTTTAATCTTGTCGTCTTCTTACGCTGTTATTGTGTTACTCCTGGTGGGAGACAGCAGGATATTCAGTGGAGATCCTTGAAATCTTCTCTATTTGAATGTTTAAACATACTGAATGTAAGAATCACATTTTAAAAATATAAGTGACTGAAACATAAGGCAGCTCCAGACTGCTCACTAAGAACATTTATCAACATATTTAATCTGCAATTCATTTTACATCCCATGTATAGAGAGTCGTGTGTATTAGATGGCATTTAGAATGAAGTATACTTGAAGCACATTATGCATTCCTAAATAAGGAAAATGACATATACTCTATGAATTTGGAGGTTATATTTAGGAGGCTAAAATAATTTTATAAAAAGAAAAGAAAACTGTTTTAAAAGTGTAGGAATAAATAAACATGCTTTCCAACTGCTTATCTTGGGGGTTCTCCTGATTTGAAGTTTAAGTCCATCTTTGTGTATGAGTGTATGGATTTCAGCGAAGCTTATGTGATTCAATTTTATATTTTGGTACACTGTGGTGTCAGTTGCAAAGAGTCACAAATAATACCTGAAACCAAAGACGCTGAAACCCTGGTTCTTCTATTTCCCACATGGACTTCCTTTGGGAGCCTTGGCTTCCTTATTCTTGAATGAGGAAAAAAAGTCCTGTCTGTCCTCAGAGCTTTGTGTGTCTTAACTTAGATAGCATATAATAAAGCTTCAGGTAAATTGTAAAATCCCGATCAAATGGGATAGCAGGTTATAATTCAAACTGCTGGTATCCAAGTCAACAAGTGTACTGGGAACATTGTAAAGTCTATAAGACATAGTATTTACCTCAATTTTACCAGACAATGAGATTTGAGAGGGTTTGCTTCATAGCTAGATGGTAGAAAAACATATTGAGAATATCCTGCAAGTTGCATGGCATTCTCTTCAAATTTTTATTATTATTATTACTTCTCATTTCTTTTTTTTCCTCAGGATTGATTAGCAAATTATAGCTCTCCATACTTCATAATATTTTTGGAAAAAATCCTGAAAACATAATTTATGACATATGACTAGTTCCTGAATCTGTCAAGTCAAAGAAACAAAGCCAAACTTCTGTCCCATTGCTTTATTTGCCTTTCAATCTGCAGGATTAGAAAGTCTAGTGGAAGGGTACATCTGTGGTTATAGCACATGCCTTTAAATGAGCTTTAAAAATTCTCAGTCAAGAATTCTTAACATTTTTGAAATTAGAATTAATAGTATTGTTGAATCGAGTTGATGAAACCTTCTGTAATGCCTCTGAAAACTTATATGTAACAAATATTTACATTTTATTAAGTAAATCATAATTAATTTGAAGAAATTGTATTTCCTTAAGATTATTAAAGTGTTCTGAGGAGGTTAGAAAACTTGTATTGGATGCAAAAGTTGTTCAACGTGTCAAAGAAAGCTTCAAGAAACCCATAATTCAGACTCGGCATTTTTTTGAAATTGATTTGCCTCACACCATTGATCTGAATCATATCTTCTTTTCTTTCATCTCCACTAGAGTTATTTATTGTTCACCTGCTACAAAGGTTATTTAAGTTATTCTTTGTTCCTTCTTTTGAAAAACAGCTTGAGTTCTTTAGAGAGAACATTAAAACCTTGAAATTCATCATTATTATTATTCTTTTATTCTAAAGAAATAAAGCATAAGTAAAATGTACTGGTCACCATCCTGTGGAGAATTTGCCCTGTATCAAGAGATCCAGTGTGAATCTTTCTTGTTTTTAATAGTTCAGTAGATAAAATTTTTCAGTACTTGAGACTGAGTGTTTAGAAATATGAGTATGTTTTTAACTGCAATTTAGTTCACATCTTGCATGACCTTTCCTTACTGATACTAAAAAACAACTTTATGCAACATGAAAATGAGTCACATGTTGGAATGTAATGAGTCCTTGGAGGATTTTTATACCGAGCAAGGACAAAATTATGTATGTACACATAAAATTTAAAGGCAGGTACTGAGAGGCTGCTGGACTTAGATATACACTCAAAATAATTTAGTAAGAGTGGGAGCTGTCAGGTCACTGTGAAATCTAAAGGATGAATGACCAGGCGGAGAGGTGGGAGCCGGCCTGTAACCACAAAGCTGACAGCCTAGAGGTTCCTTTCTCAAAAACAGCAAGGGAAAAGCAAGCATTCTAATCGTCCAGGTGGGCAATCACAATATGTAAGTTGAAAAATAATTGCTAGAATATTTTAGATAAAGCAATCAAAATTAAAAAGTAAAATGTCAGTCTCATTTATTTGTTTCTCTCATTTACATAGCAACCAAGAGCTACCCTGACTAATAACTTTTTTCTCTGGATTAATGGCATCGACATGATAAATAATAAAGTTAAGTAAATTTTTTAGATATCCATTTCTTCTCCTTAAAGACAGACATTAGTAAAAGCTGCTGCACATGTTAAATGAGCAGTTAAGACATGTCCTTTTTGCCAAAAGACTACAGGAGGAAAATCATTCCCTTGGTATAAACATGAGGCATTTCTTTTCATTTCACAAACTGAGAATCTTCCTGTGCTTATAACGCTTCTGTGTTGAGAAGATGAAAAAGTATTCGTATTACTTACCATCTTTCAACATAGGATTTGACATAACATCTACACAATTGAAAAAACAGGTAGTGAACACAAAGTCTTTCCTGAGGCTACACTACCAGTCAATGGAAGTACCAGGATTAAAAGTCAAGTACACTTTGCCCCTGGCCTTGTGCCCAGATGGTAGCCTTCACTTCATTTACATGCACGAGTGCTCTTGACCTGTGGTGTCACTTTCCCTGGTTTCACTGATCCCCAGACTTCTGTGGTGTGGAGGCAGATGATCCTTTTTCTGATGAATTATCAGAAGGTCCTAGTAGCCTAACACTTCATCACGATGCTTATGACATTCACCTTACTTCATCTTCTCATGTAGGCACTTTATCATGTCAAGTCACCATAAGAAAGAGGGTGAGCACAGCACAGTAAGGTAGTTTTTAAGAGAGATAACATTCACTTAATTTTTATTACAGTATATTGTTATACTTGTTCTAGTTTATTATTAGTTATTATTGTTAATCTCTTAGTTATGCCTAACTTATAAATTAAACTTTACCACAGGTTATACTATATACAGAGCTCAGTACTACCCGCACTTTTAGGCATCCACTGGGGATGTTAGAACATATCTCCCATGGATTGAGTGGGGGCTACTGTACATAAGTGTGTATATATTTATCTAACTGTTTCTCATAACTGTATTACATAACTAGAATTTTTCTTTCTCAGTAATTGTGTTCTCCCCCCGGTGACTGACTGGGTAATATATTTGAGTAGAGGTTAAGTAAGAATTAAAAACTTTTTTTCCCCTATGTATAATCAAATATATTTGTGTTCTCAGGTCAGAACACTTCAAATGGATATTGAAGGGGGTTTTACATCCATTTAAATATATCATTTAGTTGATTAAATAGAAACACTTGAGATTGTGTCTTTAGTAGAAATGCCTCATTTACACAAAATATTTTCTAGCTTCATTTTTAAGGATTTTATTACAAACATCATTTCAATTCAAATTTCCTATGTATTCAGATTACTTAAAACATTATGAAATGGGTACTGTTTTTGGTCTTTTTGCCAAGTTAGTAAAAAAAGAAAAAAGACAACTCTTCCTCCTCTAAATAGTCTATCTCCCCTTACTTTCTAATCCATTAACTAGTATCAGCAACTTCCTGAGTTTGCTCTGCACTCAGATCTTGATGATTCATGAGAGAGCAAAGGAGCTGCAGACTGAAATTTGACAAATGGTCATACAAAGCTGCAGAGGTGTGGAATACATAAAAATGAGCAAGAGTTGGGCGCCTGGGTGGCTCACTGGGTTAAAGCCTCTGCTTTCGGCTCAGGTCATGATCTCAGGGTCCTGGGATCGAGGCCCGCATCGGGC
>LNAC01000346.1:1484064-1554510 GCA_002007465.1 Ailurus styani | reverse complement strand
AAAAAAAAAAATGAGCAAGAGTTTATTCTGTGCTTGAGGAGTAACTGACACAGAGATGCTGAAAATTTGCCTCTTTTCTGTTCTCCACCCTTCCTGACACTGCATTCCACACCAGAGATGGCATTATCATCAGATTTGTTCAAGGCACTAGGTGTTCAGTGGCGAATCTCAGATAGAGGCCCACTTATCTTTGATACCAAAATTTATGTACATTTAGATAAAACCCACAAATTGGTACGTGTGGTATACTGAGGTCTGAGTTTGTGTCTTGGCTTTATCACTTAATAGTTGACATGAGTCAAGTCACTTTGGGTCCATTAGCTTCGGGTTTTTATCATCATAATAGGCATAAGGTTTAAAGTATAAAATTTTGTGATTGCTCAGGGATTAAATAAGTCTCTTTAATGTACAAATGGGGGTCTCTTTGTTTGTGCATCCCTACAAAGCACTGAAGTGGTGTTATAGCTATTAAATGTAAATAAAGCCAAATAAGCTGTGCTTATTTGTGTAAGTTGTGTGAAAACAAAATTGAGACCTTTGTTTTTTTAATTGAAACTTTAATGCAATGATTTTTAAAAGACTTTACTATAGTATACATAAGGATACAGCTACATAAATCAATATATCAGTGTTTATTAAACACCAACTATTCATAAAATTTGAATCTTTCCACTTGGCTGATATCAGATTCTTAGTTTTACATGGTGGGGTTTTATCATTTGATATCTAGCCCATTCAGAGTTAAATGGTTAAGAGATGATGGTACCTCCATAGGCTTTGGCTTCATCATACTATCTGACACGTAAACACTCCAAAATTTTGAAGAATGACTCCTGTATTAATTTAGTACCCCAAGAGTTCTAAAACCTAGAGTTTTCTTTGGGCCTTTAAGTGGAATAATAGCTTGTACCATATTAAAACTTCATTCATCTTCCAGCCCCCAAGTTGACTTGATTCAAAAAGCCTAGATGTCTGAGTATCAAATTTATTTTTATAGGCATATCTTTATAAGCATAGGGGATCAGAAATAAGAAAGGGAGCTATTTTTTGCTTTTTAAATATTTTCTTTTCCCATAGGAGAATTTAATAAGTTGTGAAGTGCATAAAATAATTTTAGAATATCATCCAAAACATCCTTATATTTAGGCATCTTGTTCACAAGTGTTAAATCTACTTTAAGGCCTGAATTGTCAGGGATCACATAAATTGGGTAGCTGCCAAATTTCCATTTCAGTTTATGCTGTGTAGACAGAACATGTATCCATATGACCTGCATGAATCAGCCATTCAGCTGTCTCACAAGCTATTTTAGCTATTGCCTACTGCCAACTAGGTAAGAAAGAAAATTCATTAGCATGAAAGTTAAGGTAATTTTTGGTTATTACATTGGTTAAATCATTTTCTAGCTCTTCCTTCTTCCATATATAAAACAGAACAGGTTTTTACTATTGAAATTTAGAAAAATACAACTCCTAACTTTTAAAAGTTGTTTATAATGATTAATTTGAGGAAATTCTTATAATTTCGTTCTAAACTTTACAGAGTAAACTTAAGGCCATTCTCTTCAATTATATGCAAATGTATTGATAAGAGAGTTCAAACGAAATTCTAAGGAGAAATTGATCGTATTAAAATTTCAGAGATTATCTCTCTGGGGAGAAAAGGTCCTTGAAAGAACAGAGTTTGCTTGCTGTTGCTGTCACTGACTCAAGATTGCTTGACGGAACTTAACATGTAATATATGACAATATTTTTTATACCTTTGAAGTTATTGTAGAGTTATAAAAATACTTTATTAATCAAGCATCTATTGAACATTCAGCAGTATTTTTGAACATTTACCAGTATTGAATGATCATACATGCTTTTATATTTTTGTCCAATATATTTTGTTCAGGAAAATATTTTTGTAAAATATTTTAAAGAGTGATGCTATTAAAGCAAAGAAAATCATGCTATAAAAAATTTTGTGCTCTCATTGAATGGAATGTATTCAAATTATTTAACTTATATAGTATTTAAGACAAAACATAATTTTATATAAACTTTCTGTTTGAATTTTAAACATCCCTTCAGAAAGAAGTATTCATCCCCACCCATCATATTTATTTTAAAAAGAATGAAAGTTCTGATATTTCTAGCATATTCTAGAAAAACTATCTTCCTTATTTTAATCAAATTCAACTTTCTGTTAAGAGGAATTAATATGGCCTAACATTGTCCATTAAATTTATAATATAACAGCGTGCTAAAATGAGAAGTACTATTGACATACAAATGTAATACCAGCTAAATTGTTAATTTTTATGTGAGATCTTAATTTTAGAGCAGTATGGCATCTACATTATAGTTTTAAAAATTATGCTAATCTTCAGGGTGCTACTTGTTAATATAATTAAATTACTGTTTTTATTTGGATTACACATGTAATAACCAGATTTATTAATTCCCACTACTGGAATCATATTAAATTAATTTGGGTATACTTTGTTTGACAGTGGTAAAAAGATTTAAAATTGGAGTGCTTTGTTTGTATGGTTGAATGTATATTTTCTGAGTTTTGATCTTGCCACCAGATGGCAGGAAAAATCAGAGTCAAATAGTTCTGTTAAGCAACATGGATAAGGATTTTTTTTTCATTCTGGGTGTTTTTCTATTGTTGATGCTTTGCACAAAGTCTAAGACATCATAAATATAAGTGGATAGATAATGCGTGCTAATTATTGGTAAAAGTTTTCAATTTTTTTCAGTATAATCATGTTATAAATAACTTTTAATATTTTCATGCTATCATTGATATCATGAATTTGAAAATTATAACTAAAGATACTGTTTTAGGAACATTCAACTTTCCATAGTAATTAGAGCTGTCAGTCTCTGAACTTCTCTGGGTAAAACAACTGGTCACTCTCTTCTAAAGGCATAGGTCTTTACTTAAAGAATGGCATGACAATGAACTGTATGGTTAGTGAATACCTAAAAAACAACAAACTCTCAGCTCAAAGTTCCTTTTTGGTCAAGGCCAAACAAGAACTTATCTATGGCTGATAAATATTTTACTAATTCACAGTATAAATATTTTAAAGTCTTAGTGTAATGCCACTTGACATCTTCTGTAAATAAAACCCCCCACTTAATTATAACACAGAATAAAGGTGGAAAGAGAAAATAGAGAAAATATTCCCCAAACTGCACTAAGATTCGACAGTTTTTATATTTTATACATGCATGGTTTTTTCCTTTACTTTTTTCAGGAAAAGTTCAAAACCTTTAGCACTTTGACCATAAGCAAAAGAAAGCACGAAGGCAAATTTAAAAAAAAAAAAAGTCAAATAATTGATGCATGTATATTATGGATGCATTTTTCATTGCTGTAGTGATTGCTTCAGTGCATTTCCTTTTTTTTTTTTTTTTGATACAGCAGTGGTCTTTTTTCTTGGTTTAAGTTATACTATAATATCAAGAAGAACAGGCATTGATTTCTTCCACTTCTAAAAGAAAAAGTGTAACTAGAATTAAATCATCTAATCAGGTCATTTGATTCATTGATGTGATCTTTTCACAACAACTTTCTTTGGCTTACAAATATTCTTAAATTCAATTTTTTTTTTCAAAGAAAGGCAATTGGCTATTCTTGATTACAGATTACTCCTTACTGAGATCTTGTAAATACTGAAAGGCTATTTACTACCAGGAGTGTTTCTTTTAGGAAGCTCTGTTATATGCCCTTTCCTGAGTTTGCACAGGAGAATGTAGCATTGCACTGTGTGAATTAGGACGAGGTCTACTTGTCATTCAAACTGTGAAATAAAGTCTTATCAACCATAATTTCCCCTGAAGCTAGTTCAGAAGATCTTTTCTTTCCATGCTTCTTACTGTTTAATTTGTGTAACAGCAGGTATTCGATATGTATAAAGGTACAACTTTTATTTTCTCTCTAAATTTCCTTTGTCCTTGATAGAGATGAATTAAAAAATTGGAGAGTTATGGACTAGGTTAACATACAAAATTTTAAGCTATCGCTGGTAAAATGACCTGCTACAAATCCATGAGGATGTTACCCTGTGAACTTCCAATATTAACAAGAAGAGGAAAGACTCTGACAGTTTACAGAGATTTACTTCCGAAAAACAGACCCCTGTTTACTTGCACAAATGGTCACAGAGAGTGACAAGTGACCCAGGGCACCAAGTTCAGGCAAGTTGTGGAAGAAAAAGAAAAATGACACCACCGGTCAGTGACAGGTGAACTTTGCATCCATCATGCTGCTGCAGGGAAAACAGGTAGGGGAATTGTTGCTGCTGTCTGCCTGGCCTTTTATCAGTGACACCCCATGGAGAGGAGCCAGTGGCAAAATACATAGTCGTCAGTGAGTGTCCTACTACCTATTTTGGCTTCTAAAGATTTTTTAAATTAATTCTTAAACTTAACTAGCTCTTCTTAACTAAATAGTAACATGACGTTATATTTCGTGCTGAGAGGGTCAGTTAAAAAGGAACCACTAGGTTTAGAAAAGAAGCAAAATAATGAGATAGAAAGCATCATGGAACTTACCTGGGCCACAAAACCACAAGATTTATATCATGACTTGTGCCGCTACTTACTATATGAGTGTTTCGGGAAATAGTGTGCAAATGCTTTCAAATGGCCACACCTTACTAACAAAGTGTATGGTATCTATCTGGACTGTTGGCATTATCAACACTTGAATAAGCGTTGAATAAGTCTCCATTAAGGTTCCTTGACCTTATTCATAAAACAAGTCTTACGGCAGATCACTCATCCAGAGTAACGTGGAAGTGGTCTATGTCAGAAACTCAATTATTTCAGATGCTATCTGTTTTCTTTGTATCTTGCCTTAAAATAACAATCTTGAGTCAACTTGGTAAGAGCTTGTTCTGTCTTGCAAACGTTGAACTTTTTAAGCTTTATAGAATGAAAGAACAAAAGTGTGATCCTTATGTGAATCTTTTTATTTGTACTCAGGTCTGATTAGTAAAAAAAGATAAATAGACTTAAATAAGAGGAAGATTTAAAAAACCTTTAAATATATTTGAAGAATGACATGTTAAATACTAAATTAATTTGAGACTGTGAGTATGAGAAGAGGAGTAGAGATTACAAATTTCATTTATTTGGGGAAAATATCGTGATACTGAATAAGGTTAAAAGGAAGACTTTCAACTTCTTCATCAACCTAACTTGGAAGAAGGAAAATTAGAGAAATAATGCATTAAAAACTGAAACTTTGTTCCTATTTCTAGGAAGGTCTTCAGTGAACATGAACTCAGCATATAACTGTGTCATCAGTAATTTTCAAGGATGAGTTTTGCCAAGGCAAACTTACTGTGAAAAATTTGTTTTAAATTTTCAAACCATACAACTTCATAAAACAGTACTGGATTTCGGGGATTGTTGAGACTTCCTGTATGAGAAGATCTTAGCTCTTTCTGCAGGAAATACTCATCCACATTTAAACCAATTTCTATCTATTGTCATGCTCTATAAAAATCACAACTCTCACCCTAAGAGTAATCTGAATCTTAGGTTAATGATTTAGTTTCACTTATTCAACAATAGTTTAGGGCTATAAACATCTGTAATCACTTGAAGAGTCACTTGTGCTACCTGGGCAAATTTGTTCCAGAATGATTCAAAATTGACAACAGTAACTTTCACTACCCATGGACCTGACTTTATTTTTTTATTTTTTACTTTTTTAAAGATTTTATTTATTTATTTGACACAGAGCGAGAGAGAGAGATCACAAGGAGGCAGAGAGGCAGGCAGAGAGAGAGGAGGAAGCAGGCTCCCTGCTGAGCAGGGAGCCAGATGCGGGCCTCGATCCCAGGACTCTGGGATCATGACCTGAGCCGAAGGCAGAGGCTTCAACCCACTGAGCCACCCAGGTGCCCTGGACCTGACTTTAAATATCACCCAAAGGGGACGTTTTGCTTCCCAAAAGGGAAGAAAAAAAGTTTCTCCATTGGTCTAGGAGAAATGATTATGTGTGTTGCACATACATTTTTTTAACCCAGCAATATTCCCTCTGAGGACTTATCTTAAGTATATACTCTAATCAGTCAGCAAAATGATATGTACCAGGGTATTCCCAAAAATAGTTTTGAATATTGAAAAGCTACAAACAAAACAAATGCTTATCAAGACAAAACTGTTAGGAAAAAATCAGAGTAGTCTCATGTAATGGAATTCTTTCAATTTACTAAAAAGGAATGTGATTGGTTTTACAAAATAAAGCTCTCCAGGATAGGTTGTTAGTTCAAAAAGAATCCATTTCGAGATGGCATGCAAATGTGACCACATCAGTGTATATGTAAAGGAAAAAAGTTACACAAGAATCCCTTTGAAGTGCTCACTCCAGGAAAATGAGAAAATATTTGCAGAAGAGACTGTTTTATACCCAGCTGTGTGTGTGTGTATGTTTATTACATATATATTATATTATTAGAAATTACAAGCTATATATATGTGTGTATATGTGTATATATATATATTTACTATGAAGGTAAACAAGTATTAATTGCATTTTTATAACTGAACACTTATTCATATAACTAAAACTTATTACTAAAAAGTTCATTTGGGGATCATTTATGAATATGATTATAAATAATTTATGTATAAACATATAAACACTTATAAATAAATAATCATGCATACATTGTAATAAAATTATAACTATTTTTATAGAGTGACAACAAGCTAAAAACCATGTAACTTTGTCATACAGCGTCTTTTTTTTTTTTTAAGATTGATTTATTTTAGAGAAAGAGAGACAGCACAAGTGGGAGGGGCAGATGGAGAGGAAGAGACAGAATCTCAAGCAAACTCTGCGCTGAGCACAGAGTCTGATGCCGGGCTCAATCTTATGACCCTGAGATCACAAACCAAGCCGAAACCAAGAGTTGGATGTTTAACCAACTGCACCACCCAGGAACCCCCTTACTGCATCATATTTAAACAGCATAAAACTTTTGGGTAAAGTTTGTCATCCATTTTACAAAAGAGGAAATTATAGCTTAGTTGAATAACTAGTCTAAGGTCTGCTGGCCATTCAATGGCTGAAAAGAGATTTGAACCCTTGTCTGACTCCAAAACCTGCGTTTTGATTTATCATTATTCCTAATAACTCTTTAAATTGATGATCAAAAATGAATATTAAGATATTCTCTAAGAATGTAACATTGAAAACGTGAACAATTAGCTGACAGGTATTCCATCTCTTCTTCCTCTCTATTACAATGAAATAATCATAATGTTAGAAATAATAAGCTAAATGATGATGAGCAAGGCACCAAAATCATTGTGAGTAGGTGGGTAGGTAGACACTCAGCTTTCTCACTTCTCAAGTGGACGTGGTAGTAGGTGTTCCATCTGCTTCAGTTTGTTGGAAAAAAAATGAGCTAGGGGTGTCTGGTTAGCTCAGCCAGTTAGGCATCCAGCTCTTAATTTTTGCTCAGGTCATGATCTCAGGGTTGTGAGGTCAAACCCCAAACTGGGCTCCACGCTCAGCACGGAGTTGGCTTGTCCTTCTCCCTCTCCTCCTCCTCCTGCCTTCTGTGCTCGCTCGCTCTCAAATAAATAAATAAAATCTTAAAAAAAAAAAAAGGTGAGCTAATATTTATGAAATGGTGTGGGAAAATGTCAAGTGCTCTATAAAGTTCTACCTGACTCAGGAAATGTAATATTAAGACATCTTTTTTCTGATGATTCCTCATATGCATTTCACTGATTCAGAATATCTTAGTTGCATTTTTAGAATTGTTGAATAGGAAAGAGCAACCTACACGTTGTCCTTTAAATATAACTGAAGCCAAAGTGGTTGAAAAAATTAATCACCGCTGTTTTCTCATGACATGTAAAATGAATCGCACAATGCATTAAAAGTTATGTCCCAGATTAAATTTCACGGTCAATCATTAAAATCCCTATCTTCTATAAACTCTAGACTTCTTGCCAAACTTTCACTTTTAAGTGTTTGGCAACTATGATTAAAACTGATTCTCCCCCGACTGCATCCCTGAACCCATACAGCGGAACAGTAGGGAAAACCACACCGATGCTGACTGGTCTCTCTTTAAATTGGCAGTCATGAACCTCAAGTCAGTCCTTCATGCTACCTACAAATCACATTAAGTGGCATGAGTCATTCACTCTCCCTCTCCTAGAGCACAGTTTTATCCCTTTTCTAAGTTAAACTTTTGATAATTCCTCCCTCATCTTCACTGGCAGCTGATGACCCTGCATTGATTCACTGAGAAAATAGAAGCAATGGAAGGATGACTTCCTAAAGCTTTCACACCCTATCTACCTGCCCACCTGTGTTGTGTTACCTCTTCCAACTTCTTAGCTGTAAGTGAAGATAAAATTGTCAGTTCTGTCAGCAGCCAACTTTCCAGTTAGGTCTCATCATGTCTACTCAAAGAAATCATTCTCTCCTCCCTCTACTCTTTTTTTGACTTTCTCTCTTTATTGGATTTTCTCTGTCAGAATATGGTACACAGGGGCGCCTGGGTGGCTCAGGGGGTTAAGCTTCTGCCTTCGGCTCAGGTCATGGTCTCGGGGTCCTGAGATTGAACCCCACATCAGGCTCCCTGCTCAACGGGGAGCCTGCTTCCTCCTCTCTCTGCCTGCTTCTCTGCCTATTTGTGATCTCTCTCTCTGTCAAATGAATAAATAAAATCTTATAAAAAAAAAGGAATATGGTACACATTATACTGTTGTTTTTCTTTCTTTAAAAAGAAAGGGAAAAAAATGACTCATGGGATACTTTCTTCTTGTAGCTACTGCTCTATTTTTTGTATTCCTGTACAGCAAAATTCTTTAAAGAATGGTAAATACTTGTTTTCTCCATTTCCTACCTTACTCTGTGTTTAACTCGGTTATCACTGCATACAGGTTTCCCTCCAGCCTGCCCTTTGCTTCCATCTGAGCTCCCCTCCTGAGCAGGTGTGAGGGTGTGAGAGCCTGGCCGTCCCTGCCATGGCTGCATGATGGTCAGAAACCTTCTCTTCCAGCCTGAATTTTACTTGGTGTGATAGATAATTTTGTTGTCAGTTGGTCAAGTTGGGCACTACATTACTCAGAATTCAATTCTCCATATAGTTTTGATTAGTGTACAGCTCCCCAAGTCTTTTTTTATTGTTTTACTCCAGTATAATTGACACAAAATATTACATTACTTTCAGATTTGAAACATAGTGATTCAGCTTCTCTGTACATTATGCTGTGCTTGCCACAATGTAGCTACCATGTCACCTTGCGATGCTATTACAATATCATTGACTGCAGTCTGTTTCCTTTGCTGTACCTTTTATTCCCTGACTTACTGATTCCATAACTAGAAGCCTCTCTCTCCTAGTCCCCTTCACCCATTTTGTCCATCCCCCCACTCCCACTTCTCTGGCAACCATCAGCTATTCTCTACATTTATAGGTCAGATTCTGCTTTTTGTTTATTCGTTTTGTTTTTTAGATTCCATATATTTATGAGTGAAGTCATGTAGTGCCTGTCTTTCTCAGTCTGACTTCATACCGTCTAGGTTCATCCATGTTGTCCCAAATGGTGCAATCTCATCCTTCTTTGTGGCTGAGTAATATTCTGGGGTGTGAATATATGTTTACTACATCTTCTTTATCCTTTCACCTACTGATGGAAACTTGGATTGTTTCTGTATCTTGGCTGTTGCAAATAATGCTTCAATAAATATCAGAGTGCATATATCTTTTCAAATTCATATTTTTGATTTCTAAATACCCAGTGGTGGGATTACTGGATCATTCTACTTTTAATTTTTTGAAGAACGTTTATACTGTTTTTCACAATATGTGGACCCATCTACATTCCTACCAACAGAGCAGGAGGGTTCCTTTCTCTCCACATCTTCACTAAAATTTGGTATTTCTTGGGGCACCTGGGTGGCTCAGTTAGTTAATCACCTGCCTTAGGCTCAGGTCATGATCCCAGGGTCCTGGGATTGAGTCCTGTATCAGGCTCCCTGCTCAGCAGGGAGTCTGTTTCTCCTTCTCCCTCTGCCACTCCCCTTGCTTGTGCTCTCTCTCTCTCTCAAATAAACAAAACCTTTAAAAAAATAAAATAAAATTTGTTATTTGTTTTTTTTTTTTTCTTTAATTTTAGCCATTCCTCCAAATTCTCCCATGCCTCTTTGTAGTCAAACCCTTTCTCCACTCTTGGTCCCTGGCAAACACTGATCTATTTTCTGTCCTAATGATTTTGTCTTCCAGAATATCCTAGAACTATAAAGGTTAATAGAATAATAATAGAATCAATAGAATCATAAAGCATGTATCATTTTGATTCTAGTAACACGTTTGAGATTCATTCATGTTATTGCATGTATTTGTTCCTGCTGTGTTAAGTATTTTTCCAATTTATGGGTATAGTTCTGCTATTTTTTTCTTTATATATTTTGAAATTTTGTTATTAGGTGTGTATACACTTAGGACTGTTACGTCTTCTTATTAGTTTTTATAATCATAAAATTTTCCTCTTTGGAAATTTCCTCTTGAAATTTTTGCCTGATACTGACCTAGCCATTCCATCCCCCTTATGCTTAATGTTTGTATGGTATATATTTTCCAATCCTTTGCTTTAACCTGTCTTTTATATCTAAATATATAATTTTAAAACCCCAGACAGCACAGATATTAACTGTTCAGCTCAGTGAATTTTGACAATTTTGGCACTTGGGTTTACATGTGTAGTAATTGTTCTTAAAAATATACTGCACATTTCCATCACCCTATAAAATCCAGAAGGTCCACCTGGCCCTCTCTCATGTTAATTTTCCCCACCTCATCACTCTGACAGAGGGATCTATGTTTTTATTTTTAATTACTATACAATAGATCTATTAGGTCTTGGGCATTACATAAATGAAATGATGCAAAACATATTCTTTTATATTTTGTCTTTTCCTCTCATTATGTTTTTGAGATTTTTACAGGCTGAAGGTATTCTGCATTTATTCATTCATTCATTTATGCAGTTCTTTATTTTTTCTTTAATGACATTCTATTTTATGAATACACTATAGTTACTTCTATGTATTCTCCTTTTGATAGTAGTGGATTATTTCCATTATAGGGCAGTCATGAATAACAGTGCTATGAACATTGTTATGCAAACCTTTTGGTAGACATATGCTTTCCTTACTCTTGCATAAGTAGCCCTGAGTTAAATTGCTGATTCATAGGGTAAATGTATGTTTATTTTTTTAAGAAATACCCAAACACTTTTCTGAAGTGTATGTACCATTTTGCATCTTCATTAGTATCATGTTACTTTTGTTTGTTCTGAATCTTTATCACTATTTGATATTGTCAGCCTTTTAAATTTTGGCCTTTTTGGTGGATGTATAGCAGTATCTCATTCTGGTTTTAATCTGCATTTCCCTGTGACTTACAATGTTAAATACACGCCAAATATGCATTTCTTTTATGAAATGGTTCCTCACATCATTGTCTTTAGTTTATCCCTTGGAGTTTATATACATATAAAATATATAATATATAGTGTATTTATAATAGATGTATATGATAAGAATATATCATATGTGATATATTTATGAGGTAAGAATATTTTGTCAGGTATTTGTATCTTAATATATTCCTCCCATTGTGTGACCTCTTTTCCCCTTTATTTTATATGATATTTTTGATGAACAGAAATTTCTAATTTTAATCAAGTTCAGGGTATGAATTTTCTTTATCCTATGGTTGATGTATTTGTGTTCTATCTAAAAATATTTGCTTCCTTTGCAACTGTATCTCCCTGTATTTTCATATTTGATTTTATAGTTGTAGCTTTCATTTAGTTTTATGTTAGATCTTGAATTGCTTTTTCTACTGGGAGTTAAGGTCATAGTTCATTTTTTGTTTTTATTTTCATATAAATACCTACTTGTTCTAGCATCATTCATTAAATAGACATTTCCCACTGAACTTTCCTGGTTCCTTGGTTGACAGTCAATTGAACATATACATATGAGCCTTATTCTAGGGCTCTCTTGTCTATTCCATTGATGCAGATGTAAATGCTTATAAAGTAAATCATACTTTCTTGATGAACACAAATTTAAGTCAGTCTTTAAATCAGATAGTTTAAGTACTTCAAAAGTTCCTCTTTTTTTAGATTCCATTTATCTCTGCATTTCTATATAAATTTTACAAATAGCTTGCTGACTTCCTCAAAAATTTTGCTGAGATTTTGATTGAGTTTACATTGAATCTATAGCTCAATTTGATGGGAATGAATATTTAACAATGTCATATATCTCAGTATATTTAGGTTTTCTTTAATCTTTTCAGTAGTAGTTTGTATTTTAGTGAAGAAGCCTTAACAACTTTACTTCATTGCTAAATACTTTTATGTCATTGATGTTACTGTGATATTTAAAATTTTTTTTGAATAAAAACAGTTTGAGTTGTTAGCTGTATAAGGAATTGAATCTATAACTATGCTAACTTTAACTAACTAGTTAACTATTAGTTCTTTTTGGTAGGTTCCATAGAGTTTTCTACTTATACGTCATGTTTTCTGTAAATGTTTTTTTACTTCTTCTTTTCTATTTTTTATACTTTTATTATTTTTTTTTCCTTTTCTTTGGTTAAAAGGTCAAGTGTAATGTTGATGGTGCATGGTTGGTGATGATAATAGTTGGTGATGATGTTGAATAGATGTGGAATGGTTAGCCATTTCTTGTTTTCCTAATTGTAGAGGATAAATGTTTACTTCTTCATCACTATTTTGATATTAGTTATAGGATTCTCATAGATGGTCTTTTTAAGATTAAGAAACATTGCTTCTTACCATAATATGTTGAAAGTTTTGACCAATAGTGAGTTGATTTTATTAAGTTCTTCAGTCTCTATTGAGATGATCATAAAATTTCCTTCTTTTATTCTATTAATGTGGTGCTTTGCACCCAATTTATTTATTTTTTTTTATTTTAAACAGTTTTGCATAAGACAGTTGGTCAGTTTGCATAGATCTTTTTTATATGTTGCTACATTAGATTTGCTAGTGACTTTTTTAAGGATGTTTTCTAGACTCGCAAGATCTGTCTAGAGGCAATATTATTTCATTCTGTCTTTGTGATGTTTTATTATCAGATATAATGCTCTCCTGAAATGAATTTGACTATGGTCTGTCCTTTATTTTATGAAAATATTTGTATAAGATAGTTATTATTTCTCCTTTCAATGTTTGAAAAATTCCCCAGTTTATCTTGAATTTTCTTTGTGAGAGGAATTTTTTAATAGATTCAATTACTTTATTTAGATAAGGCTATTGAAATTTTTCCATTTCTTCTTCTGTCAGTTTTAGTAAGTTATGCTTCATAAGAAATTCACCTGTTTCGTCTAAGTTGTCAAATATATTAGCATAATGATGTTCAGTAAATCACCTTATAATCCTTTTAATATCTGTATGATTTATAATGATGCCTTTTTTTTAATCCTATTATTTATAATTTATGATTTTTCTCCCTTTTTCTTGACCAGTCTAGCTAGAGGTTTAACAGTTTAACTTCATTAATTTATTAATTTTATTAACTTTAGATGTTGATTTGTCAGTTTCACTTCACTGATTTTTCCTATATTTGTTATTTTTTCTCTTCTAGTTGATTTGGTTATAACTTACTCTTCTTTTTCTACCTTCCTAAGATGGTAGCTTAGGAAAAGTAATTTCACTTAGGAAAGTGATTTTTCACCTTTCTTTATATCTATAAATACCATTCAAAGCTCTGCTTTAACTATATTCCACATATCTTGACATATTGATATCTTGATTATCCAGATCAAGAGTTTGGGAAGTGTTTTGCTGGCCTGTTCTGGTCACATTTTTCATGTAGTCAATGATGTGTGAAGTTAGCACAGTGGAATGCTGAAGCTACTGGAAGTTAGACCCTCCCCCTCCTTTTCTTTCTGTAGTCCCAGAGCTTTCAGAAATCTCATATGGTTTCTCCACCTGAGTTAGTTTAGAATTGCTTGCGGTATGATGAGTCAAGACATTCCTTCTGCTTACTGGTATCTCAGGACTCCAAAGTAAGTGTCCCAAGAACACCAGGTAGCAGCTATACCACACGTAATCACCTATCCTTAAATTACGCATGATGTTACTCCAGCATCCTCACGAGCCTGCCAAGATTCAAGGATGGGAGTATAGCTGTCACATTTTGACAGAGGGGTGGCAATTTACATCTCTTCTTACATTCTCAGAAGAGAATGCCAGATGGGAGATACTGTAGCTATGTTAGAAAAATACAACGTGCTATCTATCATCTTTGACCCATGGGTGTGTATTACTTTTTAACAAAATACATTTTTACTTATTTCTTTCCCTCCTCTGCTCCATATGTAATTATTAAGAATATTTGTTTACTTCTTTATTCCTTGACCAAGTAGTGTCTGCACATGGTAGGTAGTCATAAATTTTGAATATATAAATAAATGCATTGATTTTGTCTCCTGTATCATGAATTTACTAATTGCATTTTTCAGACCTGGAAATACTTATTTTTAAATTTTCAGTGTTTAAAGGTAAATGTACTCTTGGCTCAGTAATCCAGTATGAATTCCATTTGCTTTTTTTTTCTTTGTATTTTATGACACTTAGAGCATTGTTAACATTATCAGAAATCTTCACATGCACTGTCCTCTTGCCCCTGTTTTTTGGTGTTTATAGATTTAATTCCTTTTTCACTTTCCAACAGTTAGTAATTCCACAAGCAAGCTTTTTATAGGTTTAATCTAAATCTTCTTTGTGGGTGGCTAACCTTCGCTAGTCACTGTTTGAAAAGTCTCATCCAAAGTATCTATTTTCATTGCTCTGTTTTAATATCAGACATGATCCAGAAATTTTCATAGCACACATATTTGTTCTGTCAAAATAAAATAATCAGGACTGCCGCCTTGCGTATGCTCAGTAGAAACACTGTAAATAAAACCAGTGCCGTAGTCAGTAATCTAAAATAACAAAATAGTTTTGCTTCTTAAAATATACTCAAGAGTTAAGGCAGGCATGAAAGTAAGGTAAAATTTATTCAAGTGGGCACAGGAACTGTCACTTGCCCTAGGCCTTCCTTGCTCCACTCTACTTCCTATATCCTTTTCACTGAGAATTGTCTGTGGGCTTAGAACAAAAGAGGGGGAAGGGAGAGAGAGAGGTTATGTGTGCATTCTCCCTCTCTAATTTCTGACTTATGTTCTAAGAGCTATAAACAGGAAAGAGAAAAGCCATTTATTATTGTCTTACTTTTAGGTCTTTAAATCACAACAACCCAAGACAGGTATAGATGGCTAATGTTCCTTGTTCTCAGTTCATGCTAGATCCAGCAGAGAAGTCACTGAAGGTAGAAATTATTTAACTCTCTGGCTCTAAAGAGCTAGTTTTTTCACCTCTATTAAAAATAAGCATTTTTTTCACCCTTTTTTAAAATAAGTCTTTAATAGGGACTACACAAGGAAAAGCACCAGTGAACTAGTGGGTTCTCTGCCTTCTTAGTGTTCACCTTCTCACTGAAGCTCGTTTACATTGTTACCACTGCATCATCCTGCTCAGTCCTTCTTATACAACATTTTCTAGCGAACACCCCCTTTCCTTTAGTTTCTTCTGTACAGTTGACACATATCGATACTTTCAGAATGTTGCTTTATTACATATTTAGAAAGAATAAACCGTAATAATAAAGAAACTCCAATGAAATCTGTATTGAGCTGAAATAAAAAGGAAGCTTTAACAAAATCTTTTGTTACAATATACAAAATATGGGCCTGAGAAACCAAAAGTATTAGTCATTACCTTGCTGACATACTGTGATCTCTCAAACACTTGACTGTTTCTCTGTGGTGGATGCCATCTTATTACCTACTACACAAAAGCTGTATTCAGGGAATATAGTCCCTGTCCTTATTCAGATGAGGGGAAGAAATGCTCTTTCTATACAATCGCCGGTTTGAAAGGCATGACTTTCCAATGGTTTCCTGGCCATCTGTGATGATATACATAATGAAGTAGCTCACACTTCAAGTTAGTCCCAACATCTTGCTTAGGGAAAAGTTATTTGACCCATTACAGCTCCATGAACCAATGGAATTTTAACTCCATGACAACCATAATTACAGTAGCACAGCCATTATAATTATAGGCCTCATCTTCTGTGGATGCTGTCCTAACACATTAGTATGATGCCCTGAAGTTGTGGGAAAAGCCAATTGAATTGTTTGAACCAACATACAAGGTTACAGGGCCATCTTATTCTATTTTTCATTTTGTTTTATACACACAGACACATACATAAAGTTATATCTGATACACTGTAGAATTCTTGAGTACGGTATTTATATCCATTTCATTTTGGTCTCCCTGTTTTATGTCCAAAATAGACAGAAGTCAATACATATTTGTTAACTGCTGAAGAATAGCACTTAACCTCCTTTTGATTAACAAAGAATGCTCAATGGTCTGTGGTCTTTGGAAGTCTCTGAAAGTATATAATGCTTACATATTTTTTCCAGCCCTTTTCAGGATGGATTGCTTGATTCACAAAGACTTTCTTCCATTATTCATCTGTGTAGGCATCAACTTTTATTTCCTTTAATTTCTTAAAGTTAGCTCTTTAAAAATCAGCTAAGGTTAGTAAGGTTAATGTCCCTTGGCCTGAGGAAACACCAATAGTAGATTGGTATATAATTATAGAGGAATTAATTTTGAAAAGTAGCATCTGAGAACTCCTGATTATAATAAATACTTTGGTAGATTCATATATTACAGTCCTTTGATGTTCTATTTGTTTTTATTCTATCAATCTGATTATTGCACATTTCAAGATACCTTTGTATTGGCATTCCTCTTGGAAAATATTGCCTATATGGAACACTTTGTTCTCATGTATCATAATGTAACATCCATTTTGAAGAAAAAAACTTTTCTTTAATGCTTTTCGTTAAAGCAGCTTTCCTCTTTTATTAAAAAAAATCAGAGCTAGAAATAGAAAATTAATGCTATAAAAGCACCAGATTAATTTTGAAATTTAATTTGTAAAGTTTTTAAGTGAAATATATTCTACTAAAATGAAAAGGAAAAAGAGTATCTCATCTTAGGAGCATATTACATAAGACTATCTTTGTTACAATATCAATTTAAGCAATAGACTGAAAACTTGAAACATGCAAAGAAGAATGGCCAGAGTAGGGAGTTACTCTGAATACTAGCAATAAAATGTAATTACTAGCTCAAATGACACAAAATCCCACCTACCATTTCTGTCTACTTCAGTTCATCCTGTTATTCCTTCTTTATTGCAGCTAGTCTTCCAGGAAAGACTGGCCACTAAAGCTTACTTTCCTTTGATTTACCATGTATCACTCTTTGTTTAGTCCCTTTGGGAATCACCTCAACCATCCAGAGAGCCTATTGTAAAACCTCTTGTGATCTTTTATTCTGAAGGATGATAAATAAAAGCACATAGAACTGAGAAGCTGTTTTAGGTGACAGTCACATGCATTCTGCTTTGTGTTCCTGTCATGGAATTGAATTACTGGTACTTAACCCAACATAAATGACAGTTTAAAACTGCTTGGGGAAGACAAATGAAAAGACTTTTAGATAAATAAACAATTTCTCTTGCAGAATAAGTAATTTTTCCATTGTTTCCACATACAAACAATTTAATATTTAGCCCCTCAAAAGAACATACGGTAAGTAGATACAGGAAACTATGGCTTAAGCTCAGTCACAATATAAATGTATTAATTTTTGCCCCATTTGCATTAGAGAAGCATTCTAAAACAATTTACACTCTGATTGATTACTAAAACACATATCTTGTCACTTCTCTGTTAAAACATTGAATGGCTCCCATCACTATTAAGCTTTGTCCAAACTTACACAGCATCTAGGAATCTGGCTCCTTTGTCTACTTGGAAAAGTATTCACTATTCAGTGTGCAATTACAACTATACCTCATCTTTTATAATCTTTTCTGACTCCTCCAGGGAAAGGCCATCATTTTCTCCTCTCTGTCATTCTGCAAGTAGTTCTATCGGTTTACTTACTATGATGTATTATAAGTGTATGCTTTTGTATATTACTTTCCTGCTCAACTGGAAGCCCTTTGAAGGCAGAGTACTCAAGTCTTTGAATCTTTATACGAATCAATGCTGCTAAAATTGAATTTTATGACATTCCTTTCTGCTATTAATTATGGAAGCTGACTTGATCTATTATTCTCTATTAAAGATTAAACTTTTAGGCTGGTTTTATTATGTTTCTACCATCAAATTTAGGTAGCCTTGCCCTTCAAGTTCTGCTTTTTAATTTTTTGTAAATTCTTTGAAACGTATTTCATTTTCTTTTACGCATTAGCCAAAGTAAATAAAAATAAAATGCTTCTTCATTGGATTTCATTCAAATTCAATGATTTCTGATTCTAAAATGAGTGTAAGTTTTATGAAAACTAGTTGGATTTTAAACTTGGCAAAATATGACATCTTAGTTCAAAGAAAACCTTTAAAAGACAGACTCATAAGACTCCAAGAACATCAAACATGACATAAGACATCATTTGATGACTCAGGTGTCAGTGAATCATAATTATGGAAACTAGATTTCCTCTCATGTGGTCATGGCAAGAAAGGCAAGTTTAAATACACTTAGTTTTCCTCCACACACAAACTTGAAATCATTAAAAAACATGTATTTTCTAAAAATGTCCTCTAATTAGGGCTGCCCTTTGTGTAAAATATTTAGGGCAGCTAGATTGTTAAGAGAAATTATTTCTCTAAATAGCTGTGCCTTGTGCTATTAATGTTAAATTCCATTATATCATATCTGGGATAATGATGGCAAATCATATTTGAAATATTTAAGGCTTATAAAGCTTTACATAGCATAAAGATCTTGAAAATGTTATACAACTTAGTTGTCTGTTTCTTTGCTAAAACTCAATGTTGACTTAAACACAGTAAAACACACTCTCATGCATGTACACACACACACTCTCACCCTCTTCTGTGTATGTGTGGGTATGGAAGAAAATATGAAAGTCTTTGAGACAAATGATTGCTACTTTGAATCTGCACCATCCTCCAAAACCTGGCCCTCCCAACTAATCCATTTCTCATGTATTCATTCCATGAACCCTATTTGTTTAATAAATCATCAAATACAAGGCCAGATGACTTGTTACATAGGAAAAGTTGGAATTCCTTATTTTTCACATCAATCTGATTGAATAATTATAATCTACCTAATTTGAAAAACCCATGCCTAAACTGATCATGTTTATGTCTTTATAAGGACAACTGGAATGTGCATTTTTGTCCATTCTATGACATTTTAGCTATCTTTATTCTTAAACAATCATGTTTATCTAGAAAAATTTATTATCTGTTCTTTTAGCATTATATAGGAGTTTTGTCGTTCCTATAAAAAATGTCTCCTTGCTTGGAAAGTAGGTTACTTAGTTAATTATGTATTTTGGGTAATATATATGTCAGAATATCCTTTTAATTATTTTAAAGTATTTAGAAGTATTCAGAGGGATTTAGCTAAAAAAGAAGATTAGTTCTAGAAGGCTTAAATATCAAAAGCTAATACAATGAGTATAATGTTTTAAGCTTCTCTCTACTGATAGTCAAGGAGGGAAGTAGTACTAAAGCTCATTAGGAGTTACTTAAATTCAATTTGTAACTGATTTCATGAATTACATTTGGAGAGGAGTTACAATAGTGTTGTGAAAATTTTCTTTTGAATTGTAAAAGAACATACATACACAAAGTAAAATGTGCTTTACCAAAAGGTAGAGTAGCTGATCAAATATTTAAATTTGTCTTAATCTTATAACTACATAATTAGTGCACTGTTAGGTTTATTTGCTCATTTCTTAGATGTAATAAAAATTATATAATATTGGTTGTGGTTCATTGGCCAGATCCATCAAAAAATACTTGGGGAAGGCCAATCATGCACCTGCTATTTTTCCAGGAACTAAATATACAGTAGTAAACAAAACAAATAAAGTGTTTCCTCTCAAAGAGCTTATATTCATTTGGGGAAACAAAGGCATTGAACATAGATGGATGATGGATGGATGGTTAGAGAGACAGATATGCAAATATTTAAACTGCTAATGACAAAAAGTAAAGGTGTAAGAAAGAAATTGAAGTAGGAAATCTCTGGGGAGGAATGTAATTTTTTTTTTTTTTTTTTTACACTGTGGCTAAAGAACCACTCTTTGGCAAAGTGACCTCCATGAGGTAGGGAGACTCAAGGTTATGTTCAGGGATAGTACTTATGCTGAAAGAATAGCAAATACAAAAACCTCAAGGAGAAATGTGCTTGGAGTTTTCAAGGAACAGCAAAGAAATCAAAGTGGCTATGGAAGAAGAGGGATAGGAAGTGTGGTTGAGGACATGTCAGAGTCCACACAGTGACAAATTAATCTCCAAGTGCTGTGAGTCTTTCCATAGTATTCTTACAGCACTGAGACCACAGACATGGCTCCTTTCATGCTGGACTTACTGGAAAGAGTTTTGTTTTTTGCAAATGTGTGTATTATGTTACGATGAATTGAAATGTTAAAATGATTACTATAATCTACTAGAAGACAGGTGTAATATTTTATTCAGCAGTATAATACCAGAATTTGTTAAAATAGTTTCCATCAGACGAACAATACACATCTTTTCTCAATGAATGAGTGAATAATTTAAATCCCTTTTTACAATGAGAGGTAGCATAACATGGTTAAGAGCACAGACTGGGATTTAGATTGACTGGGTTTGAATGCAGTCTCTTTATATTTCTCTGCATGCCATAGATATCGCAATTAATATCCTAAGTTTTTAACAGTGTAATTTTCATCGATACCAAATTAGCATACAAAACTCTGCTCCTGTATGGTTCTTCTCCTCCCTTTTGTGTTGGTGTCATAAACTATAAATTTATATATTGCATGCCCAATAATAGATTTATAATTATTTTTATTCATTTGTCTTTTAAATCAGAAAGACAAAAAGTGGAGTTGCAAATCAAAATTTCAATAACTACTGCAATGTTTTTATTTATAAACTAACGAATTAAGTTGTATTCCTCACATCTAAGTTGATGCATGGAATAACTGATTAATAATACCAATATAGAATGAAAATTTGAAAGCCTATGCTATTTTTTAAATTAGTAACTTGTTATTATAATTGACATTGTTTAAATGTAAGCAATAAAAATGTTTTCCAGGGTATTAAGTTAAATTACTATACAATTAAAATTTTTGAACAGAAATTTTTATGAGAGTAAGTTTATAGTTAAAATAAAACAAAGTTTTGTAATGGAAACATAAATTAGTCACAGAATTTTTGATGGGAGGAAATAAATTTATAACCCATCTATATCTCTTTATTTTTTTTTTTTTAGGAATTTTCAAGTGAATATTCCTGTCTTCTGTCATGTAAGTAAACATTTTATCCAATAATATTCATCAGTATAAAATTCCAAAAGGTGTTCATCACCTTATGAATTCTAGACCAAACAACATTATAGGTACCTATATTTATAATAAATTTATAGTTTGTAGTGAGTCTTGAAATGAGTTCAGAGCATCTGAAACAGGTTTGAACTGTTTATTTGCAATAAAGCAGAGAACTACTAAATCACAGTGTAAGTAAAATACTTTTTATTCATGGTGGGAGTGGAGTTCTTTGAGCCAGAATTAAATATCTATTTATAAAACAGCTAAATTTAAAAGAAATTTAGCACAGAGCCTAAATTTGAAAGTACTTTACCCAGTTACAGTAATCAAGCAAATTAGGGTTTTTCGAAGGAGTGTGCCTTAAAAATTGCAGGTACCGTGGGATCCTTAATGAAAAAGCCAGGAACTGAATTTTATTTCTCCTTGGAACAGAATCTTTCTTCTAATTAGTCTGTTACATTAGAGCTGTGGCTCCATGTGGATTAAAAATAGATGAACAGCCTCTGCATTGTGATCCCTTGTAAAAGTTTGTCTTTACTCTGAAGCCATTTTTCCAAATGTTGTTTTAAATTATACCTGTCCATTTTCAAAGAAAAGGGAAAAACCTTGAAAACATTGCATTTTTCTGAATCTCGAGTTCCTATAATTTTTTTAAATCTGGTATCTAACTGAAGGTTGTTAGTCTAATGGAGATAGTTCCTGTCTTATTTTAAACCCAAAGTTCCATGTTTGACCGATTTTTTTTTTTTCAACTTCAAATCTTCACATTTACAGAGTAAATGTATGTGACTATAACCTTTAAGAAATGCTGATTGGATGGGCGCCTGGGTGGCTCAGTGGGTAAAGCCTCTGCTTTCGGCTCAGGTCATGATCTCAGCGTCGTGGGATCGAGGCCCACGTCAGGCTCTCTGCTCAGCAGGGAGCCTGCTTCTTCCTCTCCCTGTCTCTCTGCCTGCCTCTCTGCCTACTTGTAATCTCTCTCTGTGTGTCAAATAACTAAATAAAATCTTTAAAAAAAAAAAAAGAAATGCTGATTGGCAAAGGGTAACCACCAACAAAAAGAGCTCATAAATATCCTGCCAATTATAAAAGATATCAAAGATTTTCGTGGGCGCCTGGGTGGCTCAGTGGGTTAAAGCCGCTGCCTTCGGCTCAGGTCATGATCCCAGGGTCCTGGGATTGAGGCCCACATCGGGCTCTCTGCTCAGCAGGGAGCCTGCTTCCTCCTCTCTCCTCTCTCTCTGCCTGCCTCTCTGCCTACTTGTAATCTCTCTCTCTCTGTCAAATGAATAAATAAAAATCTTTAAAAAAAAAAAAGATTTTCGTAAGTCAGTACAAGCAAGTCTAGATTACATGGATGTACTTTTGAGGTCTTGTGGAATTAGGACCACATTTTGCTTTAAAGAAATCCTAGGAGCTTAATTAACCAAATGGAGACCACTGGTGTAATTACTAAAGATATAAGATGTAAAATATAGAATATGAAATTAAATTAGATAGCATTTGTTGAGTATTAAATATGTGCTAGGTAATTTGGATGCTACACCCTATCATAGAGGTGAGAAAAGTAAACACAGTATATATTTACATCGTCTAATGATAACCAGCTTGTAATTTTGATTTACAAGCAATTTTGATGTTTAAAACCTGCTAAAAAAACTCTCGCTTGAGAGCTTGAGAGCCTATGCTCCAAATTATACTGCCTTCAATGACTAGAAAACCAGAACACGCATACAAGCAAACTGATCTCATCTTAAAATTTAAATAAGAAAATGCCAAAGCAAATCAAATATTTCATTCTTCATGTCACAAACATTTATTTTTAAAATTTCCAACCTACAGAGAAGTTGGAAAATAATCAAAATTAGCACCTATATAGCATATCAACTAGATTTATCGGGTATTAACCATTTTGCCACATTAGCTTTCTGTCATTGCCAAGCAGTATTTTTCTCTGAATCATTTGAAAGTAATTGTAGACATTATGAAACACAATCCTAAAATATCTCAGCATGGATATTCTCAAAGGTAGGATATTTTCCTACTTAAATAGCAACTTTTTATCATACCCAAGAACTTTAATTTTGATTTCATAATGTCAAAAAAAGAAATCTGAAACTCGTTAGCAGACAAAAGAGATTACTGAGTTTCCTTTGGTACACTCAGTAGTACAACATGGTAAATTTTCTATCAACTGATCTATTTTATACCTCCTATGCTTTATAAAATAGAAAAGGTTGACTTAGAGATTTTGTCTGTACAAAAACTTGACTTCTGTCTATTGAAAAAGATAAGCATGACACCTATAGTTTATTGCCCTCATTCTGTATCTAACCCAGCAATGTGATCTTAATAATCTTTCATTAATTTGCCTGTAGAAACTTAGCTCATCATATAATCTGTGGTTTAAGAGCTTCCTGGTTCCTCACTAATTGATGAGGTAGATAAAATCTTTGACATATATATTTATTTTATATTTGCGTCATGTTTTTAATTTCTTGAAAATTACACTTTAATAGTAATCTTCTCTAACTTAAGTCCTTATTCACATTTCCCCAAGTACTTCAAAATTATTCTTTATAGTTCTTTATTTGTTTGATTTTTTTGATCCAGGGTTTGGTTAAGTATCCTGTATTATAATTATTTTACAGGCCACTCTAGTTTCCTTTAATGTGGAAGAATAGTCTCCCCATTTCACCCTTTTGTTTTGTTTTGTTTTTTATGGTATTGACCTTTTTTTTTTCTTTTACGTATGCTGGCTAATTATGCTCTAGAATGTTCCACCTAAAAGATTTGTCTGAATGTTTAGTCATGATTAAAACCAGGGTAAACAATTTTGACAAGAGTACTGTAGGTGATATTGTGTTCTGTAGGTGATATGAGACTCCTGTAACAGCAATGGGCCTTTTTTGTTTTTTGGTGGTTTTGGGGGGGTTTTTTGTTGTTTTTTTGAAGATGCTAAGTTTAATCATGTGGTTAAAATGATTTTCAGGATTTCACTGGGTAGTCCTGGTTGATGGATAACTAGTAACTTGGTTAATGAGATTTTTCCATTGTAAGGTTACATTTTATTACACACATTTATCAAGCTATCTGTGGGTATTATTTTGGGACTATATAAAGATCCTATTCCCCAATAGTGTTTTAGTCAATGACTTAGCATGTTCTGATGATTCTTGCTTGGACCAGTTATTGCACTGGTATTTGCAGAACTAATTATTTTATCTCAAAATGTTAGTGTGTATGGATGATAGAAATGGTTAAGGGAGCTCAGGATTGGAGTCAAGAGATAAATATACAAACATTCACATACATGTGCATATCTTTCAAATTTCAAAGAGTGGTGAACATAATGATTTCAGGGACACCTGGGTATCTCAGTTGGTTAAGCATCCAACTCTTGATTTCAGCTTAGGTCATGCATGGTCTCAGGGTCATGAGATTGAGCCCCACATGGGGCTCCATGCTCAGCAGGGAATCTGCTTAAGATTCTCTTTCTTGGGCGTCTGGGTGGCTCAGTGGGTTGGGCCTCTGCCTTTGGCTTGGGTCATGATCTCAGGGTCCTGGGATCAAGTCCCACGTCGGGTTCTCTGCTCAGCAGGGAGCCTGCTTCCCCTTCTCTCTCTGCTCTCTGCCTGCCTCTCTGCCTACTTGTGATCTCTCTCTCTGTGTCAAATAAATAAATAAAATCTTTAAAAACAAGATTCTCTTTCTCCTTCTCCCTCTCCCCCCATGCACTCTCTCTCAAATAAAAAATCTTTTAAAAAAGAGTAATGATTTCAGAAGCATGTATAGAAAATTAAATGAGAGTTATTAAAATATTTCATGTTTGTAAAAGGTGGTGTTTCCTTTGGAGGTTAGAAAAGCAATTTTTTATTAATTCTTTATCTTTGTCTTGAAAAAAAAGTGCTCAATAATCAGAAATGGAAGTTTGCTTTGTGCACTGAAAGTGTAAGTGCAATTGCGTGCGCACGTGCACGCGTGCGTGCGTGTGTGTGTGTGTGTGTGTGTTGGGAGAAAGCTGTTTGACATTTTTATGTGGAACACTTTTTAAATTTAAACAAGCTTCCTTAAACTTTGAATCATTTCTATGGAGGACTATGGCTTAAGGAAGTGTCATTGCATAAAGTATCTCAACCCTAGGTTTGCTTCTGTTTATATTTTGAGTTAAAATGGAAGGAGTCATGGAAATAGTTTAGGAACTTTAAAAATCCTTCATAGACAAATAAAAAGGCTTGCTTTTACAATAACTCATCCAGTCTAATCTTTACACCACTTAGAGCACAACTACAAAGATTGGTCATCGGGAAAGGATAAAGGGAATATGCTGATGTTTCTTTGTAAATGATCTAGCTCTTGTTTTATTTGCCTCTTACTTTGAACCATTTCTATATCAAAGTCATGTCTAGTAATGAAAGAGCTTTGGGGGGATTTCTGACTGACAGGTACCATTACTAATAAATTGCCTCAGAATGTAAAAATGTGACCTCTCAGGTGGTTCAACCACATTGTTTGCAAACTGTGACTAAGTATCAAATTCCAGCTTTTCTCCTAAGCACTCACCATGGAACAATACAGTTGTACTCTTTAGTGCTTTGGCACTGATCGTGTAGGTCATAATTAGGGATTCAGCTGGGGATGAATGGAGAAGAATGTGGTTGTGCAATTGGCTGTAACCAATCTGACCCTGCTTGATTCTTACTCCTTGAAAACCTGTGACCTCCTGTAGCCTCTTGCATGATCCACGTATGTGGTTAGCACTGCCTCCCCACCAACCTTTCATCAATAGGCTTTTCAAGCCATTACTTTGCTTTGTAGCCTTATCGAGGCATACGTTTTGAATGATCATAAATAGCATCTAGGAGTTCAAAGTTTGCGCAACACACTAAGAAAAGTCACAATGGGTTTCTTAAGAAAGAAGGTGACAAATGTTGAACTTTATAGAAATCGTGCATTTTAAAAATAAGTACATATTTGAATTAGGGAAGAACTACAAGAGAATGGAGAAATAGGGAAAGAGATACAAGGTGCCTATTTTACAGAATCTATTATATTGCTAAGATTCAATTTCACAGATTTTACTGAATCCATCAAGATCCCATTTACAGGTGGTCCATGACCTTTTGTTGAAAGAAAGATGAAAACAAACCTGAATTTAGAACACTGTCTTTCTTAATCCAGCTCTTTCTTGTTTGCATAAGACATAAAAAATCAGAAAATTTCTCAATATCTATAGGAAAAAACTTAGGATTTTTTCAATGGAACTTTTAAGTATCCTTTAAAATGTAAAAATTTGGGGCACCTGTGTGGCTCAGTCGTTAAGCGTCTGCGTTCAGCTCGGGTCATGATCTCAGGGTCCTAGGATCGCATCCCACTTTGGGCTCCTTGCTCAGCGGGGAGTCTGCTTCTCCCTCTCCCATTCCCCCTGCTTGTGTTCCCTCTTTCACTGTATCTCTCTCTGTCAAATATATAAATAAAATGTTTTTAAAAAATGTAAGAAGTTTAATAAATTTGAGCCCATCCACTTTTCCCACCTGTTTTGTTGTAACAGTGGAATCAAGAATATATCATCATACACACACGTCAATATTAAGAAATACTGTTCTGTTAGTAGTCTGTTTTTTTAAATGGGTTTAATATAAAAGATCAATTTGGCTATACTTTGGAAGCACCATAATGGAAATACCAGAACACAGAGTCAATGATTCATAGTAGTTAGGGAGCAAGGGAGAACTAGCATTCTAGTATCCCTGCAAGATAAATTATTTCTGATGATGTCTGATTAAATGCCACTCAAGTTTATGCTCCAGTAACAGTGCTTTCTACTTTATCCCTTAAATATGTTTTGTTGTTAAAATAGAAGTCCATAACCACAATCACCCTATAATATTATTTTAAAAAATCCCAAGTAGGCCCTACCATTTTTTTCCCTATTCCAGAGATCAAGTATCACATAGGGAATAAGGCTGTCTCTACACCTCTATTAATGTTTCTGAGATACTGTTAGCTTTTTCTCCTAAACACACACTTACACACAGACACACAAATACACAAGCATACAAACATTTTTTCATACATGGACTTACTGCAAGTCCATAACTTTCTCTTTAATCTTAAGATCTGGGAGCCAGGAAAAGTTATACCCCCTCAAGAAAAGCTAGGAGAAATTCCATCTAATAGTTGCCACTGTGTCAATATAAAGCTATTTTTTTAGGTGCAGATATCCTGGGAAAATAGTCAAATGGCTTTTAAGAGACCAAGTGTGAAGAAACAAATACTTATGAATGCTTTAAAGGCATGGGGTTAAATGCTCCCCCAAGCAATTTGCCATTTCCGTGTTAATTCAGTTTGTAGAAACATATAATTAGAAACTCTAATACCTGCATTTTTCTTCCCTTTATGAGAAAAACATGTGCTAGTGCACAGAGCAGTGGATACACTGGGAAGGGAACCCTTTGTAGGGTGGCTTTATATCTCCTGCTGAAAGCCACAACTACTGCATTTCCAGCAGAAAACAAAGCAAAATAACACTTTATTCCTTTATGGGAAACTAGCACCCCTCCTTAAAACTAAAATTGGTGCTTTCATGTAGCATTAGTTATTTTCTTCTTTACAGGTGTTGAACAAAGTAGCCTGGGGAGTATGCAATCTGGGCTGGGAATTAAATCCAGGTTGCTTGCTTAACAGTATAATACATTACCATATAGGCAGTGGTTGACATTAAAAGAATGCCTTTTATCTTGAAAATTATAAAAGAAAAATACCCTCTGATGAACAACCACAATCACTGCTTATAAAGAAAAAATAACAGTGCGTATAGTTATATGTATATACACATACATATATAATGTACAATATGCATTTATATTAGGATATAAAAATATAATGATTCATGTGAATTTGTGTTTTCCTTTAAATAGCAAACAACTGATCATATGATACAAAAGACAAAACATTAGTTTTGTGGTTGTTGAATCTTGTAAAAAGGCTAAAGAAATATTTAACAATCATAGTAATTCATTTATTTTGGCTTTCCCAGTCGGAAAATTGTCTTTAAAATGAATTTATTATATAATTAATGCTACTCCCTAATGCGGACTGTATTATTCTTTCCAAACATAAAAAATGAAAAATTTTTGAGAGAAAAGTATAATATTTATATTTCTTTAATGATACTAAAACTCATAACCAAAGAAACTTAGGAACCGGTGCATGATTCTCTGAGAAATATAATTCTTACATAATTATAGTAGTTTCTCTCTAAATTAATTTGCTTCAAAGATACCTGTTTCCATGAATTTTATTCCACTTTATAATTTTTCTCACCTAACTTATTTGGTCCAAGAATGTCAATAATTGAGAAAACACATTTGCCTTCATCTCATTTGGGAACAGTTAAATAAAGCACACACAAAAACATATTTTTTTCTTTTAATTCAAGAACAATTTAAATAATAGGTGTTTTCTATCCATGAGTAATTAAATGAGTTCCAGGGAAGAGAACAATCTTCTGACCAAGAATTTTAAGTAAATGCTGAGTTGAATGTTAATAATGCCAAAATTACTATCTCCTTAAGTTTTGGTTTAAAAACATTTGGACTTGGGGTGCATGGGTGGCACAGTTGGTTAAGTGTCTGACTCTTGGTTTCTTCTCAGGTGGTGATCTCAGTGTCATGAGGTCTAGCGGGTGTCAGGCTCCGGGCTCAGCAGGAAGTCTGCTTGAGATTCTTTCTCCCCGTCCTGTCCCTCCTGCTCCTGTGCTCTCTCTCTCTGAAAATAAGTAAATAAATATTTAATAAAAAATAAAAACTTTTTCACAGTTGTAAAATGCCAAGGAAGTAACGCTAAATGGTCTGATGTGAAAGGTGCCATTGGGATTTGGTAATGTGGCAGGCCTAGTATGACAGAATTTAGAGGGATGCAGAAGTAACAGAGTTCATTGGACTGCCACGTAACTGTGATTTGAAAGTAAGGAACTGAGATGTGTGTGGAATGTGTGGTACCTCTGAAATTGAGAGAAAACACTTTTCCAAGAAGTGACTAGTCAGAAATGTCAGAGCCCACAGTGATATTAATCAGGACAAGAAGTGAGAAAAAGGTACCAGGTTTATTTATGTTAAATGAAACAGTATAAAGCTCTTGTTATATACAGGCTCTGCGACATGGTAGGCACGTAAGAAATGGTAGCTATGATTACTTTCAATAAGGAGAGATGCGATGAAAGCCTTAAAAGACCAGATTGATAGGAAAGTGAGGAAGTAGCTGGATTAAACATGTTTGGAAGTTGAGAAGCAGGAATCGAAAATGAATTTGCAGTCAACACATCTTTTGGTTGTTTTGTTAGTTTGCTCATTTTTACTTTTCAAATAACTGGCTTGAGTCATTTGAAAAAGTAAATTGAATAAGACATGAGTCAACTAGCACAGTGCCTGGCATGCAAAAATGCAAAGAGGAAATAATCGTTTTGTTTACCATATGTCATACCCAGTTTCATAAGCTTGCATGCTTTATCTCACTTAATTATCACAAAACCTCATGGGCTAAGTGCCTCTCTACCAGAGACGACCTATCATTCCAATATGTAGATTTACATATAAGGAAATGAAACTCCATAAGGACTTTGTCAAAGTTACTCACCTAGAGGCTTTTGTTTGACTCCTCTCCACAATGCCACATTATGTGTCAGAGGCACGCTGTGCCCATGGTACATATGCAATAAAAAAGGAAAGAAATTCATGGGGAGTACTCTGGCAAAACCACAGAGTAATTTCAGAAAAATGCTAGAAGTTTAAATGCAAAAGAAACACTCAATAAATGTTGATTGAGCAGTTGGCTGATACTTTTAACACACTTCATTTTTCTGCATATCACACATTTAATTGAAACTAGACAATTGAAGTAACAAGACAAAGTAGATTATCATTTGATATTATAAGCATATAGGAATGCTATGGCTGTGTATCATCTTGAATTTCTGGCCTAATGTTTTAGTATGCCTTTAAAAACTTTCATTACAAGCTTGGAAATGTAAATCAAGATTTTGAAGTCTCAAACAATAACCATATTTTTGCATTGTTTTTTTTTTTTTGCAAAAGAATATATATATGTCATATTGTCATTTATATAACTGGACAAAGAACATGAAATCCTACACCTTTTGTTACCTTATGTCAGACAATGATATAAAGGCATCATCAAGATCATCAACGAAGACATGATCAAAAAATTAACCCATGCCACTTATTAATTACTACTATCCTGCTGAGAATTTTGACCTTATTTCATACCTCATGAAGTAAATAATGCCTTGATAAGGAAACAGAGGATTAAAGTGTGGGTCCCGGATAACCTCTCTAAGGAAAGAAAATAAAGTAGAGAATATACAGATAGAAAAGAGAAAAATAAAACTTTTATTATTTTTTTATGATTTCTTCTTACATGTCAAACCTTAAATCAAGAATGCTTTCTAGCTACATATACTACAGCCTTTGGAATTTTGCTGAATGAGAGTCAGTTGGTAGGTTAATTGCTTCACATACTGTTCTCCTGAAAACAATTTTTTTTCCACCTGCTTCTTGAAGGAAAGTAGTTCTAGGTATAGAATTTTAAGTTAAATAGTTATTTTCTATTAATATTGAAAATATTATTACAATGCCTCCAACTCCCGTTGTTGTTGAGATGCCAGTCTCTTGCCATTCCTTTACAAAGGGTATATCTTTTCTCTCCTGCCATTTCTAATTTTTTTTTTTGTCCTTGAGGTTCTATTACTATTTTATACAATTACAATTACTAGTCTAGTAGTGCTATACATTATATTGCTGTATCTTTTTCATAAGTTTTTCTCATTAACCCTGTTTGTAATTTCTTACTCTTCCAGAATAAAGAGTTAGATGTCTTTCATTTATAGATTTATATTTATAACTTTATAATTATATATAAAAATTCATGATTGTATTAATTTTTCTTTTCAAATATTGCCTCTTACTTATTTTTCTTTTTACCCTGGAATCTCAATTAGACATTTATCAACCTTCTTCAGTTCATCTTCTATGTCTCATTCTAGTCATTAGTATTTAACTCCTCTCTGACTGCCTTATCAATATTTTGTTTAGTTTTACTTTTCAGTTCTTCCTTCCACCCGGATGCACTGAATTTTTCACTTTAATTTCTTCGTTTCTAAAATCTTGATTAGATTCTTTTTTAAATTTCCACAGACATTATAAAGTCTCTTGATCCTAACTCGAATTTTCACACTTACTTTTTTTCCCCTGAAATTTATAAAATCTGTTTGTTTAAATTTCTGTCTTACATATCTAATATATGTTATCACCACAAGTATACCTGTGCTAGTTTTCACTTGTGGTATGTTTCTCCCCTTGGCCTTTATCTGTGTCTGTGTGTTCTGTGTCTGTGAGTTCTGAATTGAAGTTAAGATTCTTTAGTGTAGGTTTTGCATTTACCTCTGTCAGTTGCTTGGGGTGCCCCCCCACCAAATAATTGTGTAAAGTTCAGGAGAAGATCTACATGAAGACCAGATTATGGTTATGAATCCTTAAAGGACCTTTTTTCCCCTTCACACAACACCACGGACTTACAAAAGTTTATTTACTGTCCCTTTTGCTGCGGGTTTATTGTAGGTGACATCTCTCAGGAACCTAGGTTTCTGAAGCAGTTTCCCACCATTTACTCTAAGGCATACCCAGGACTGTTTCTTGTATCTTGTGTACCCTGAACAGCCACCAAAATGGACACTTAAAATCCCCTGGATTTGGGGCATCATTGTAAGGTTAAAAACTGGTGTTTAAGTGCATCTAGGTCCTAGGGTTCCACTGTTATTATTTTTTGAGCCTCTATAGATTTTTATATTTATTTTATCATCAAAACACATTTAAAAAGATACTTGTTAAATTTTATATAGCTTTCATTTGTTTTCATTGAGAGATCCATTTGCATTTTGTCTGCTAATTGCTGCCAATAAGAATTCTATTTGTTCTATTTTCAAAACTCTGATTACATATGCCTTCTTTTATTATATATGAATATCGCTTTTCTGTATATTAAAGGTATAGGTTTTAGTTTTTAAATTTTTTATTTATTGTTTCAGTCACCTGTCAGCTTTCATATTGATTCTGAGCCCTTTGTTAAAACTGATGCAAAAGACAAATTAATGTTGATATAACATATTCATGAAGTCAGCTTCTAGAATTCTATAGAAAACTGGAATCCTATGAATTATACCACAGAAATAACATCCCAGTTTTACCTGAACTATTCGTTAAAGATTAGCAAATAAATGCACAGAGTGCTGTGACCTGTTGATTCTGTATTAAAATTTTTCTTAACATGACAGTTTAGAAATTCCTGATTTCCCAAATTGCACGGTGTATACATGGGTAACATTGAGTTAATAATCTCTCAGTACTTAATCAGTTAAAAATGTTTTTAACTGTAAGGAACAACAACAACAAAAAACTATAAGGAAGAACAACAACAAAGATCAATATTGTCTACACGATATAATGTCATTTGTTTATTTGAAAAGATGCCTAGATTTTTCATGTTTCACAGATCATCCAGCAAATTAATAATACTACAAAAAAAACTTTTCTGATTCTTAGTATGTTGATTATTTGTCTTAATTCTTCTTGTGTCTTCGTTATAGATGGTTTCTATAGCTCAAGGAATCACACTTGCAAGGCAGAAACAAAGGGCAAGAAGATACCAGCCAGTTATTTTTTTCTGCCTATTTCTTTTCAGCAAATTGTCTTTCGAACAAGTCCCCAGTAAAATTACTTTTAGGTTGCTTCAGTCCGACATGGGCCACATGACTATTTCTGGCTTCAAGAAAGACTAGAAGAAAGAATCTTTGGGAGTTAACAAGGGGGGAGGAGGTTGGGGATGGAAGGTGGGACAGACTAATGGTATCTATCATAGTTCCACAAATGGCCACTCAACATCCATACCCACTTTACATGGAAGATATTCACCTCCCTCACAAAGGAAACCACCCCAAAGGTTCATCCATTTATTGCATATGGTCCTTTTTCTATAATACCTAAGTGATATGCATTACTCTCTGACAGGTTAGAGATGTGACTACTCATGATCTAGAGATTGAGTTAAAGCAGAAGGCATTTGCCTTTAACACACACAATAGACAGTTATGGAGAAGAAATATGATAATTTCATTTTTCTTTTTTTTTTTAAAGATTTTATTTATTCATTTGACACACAGAGAGAGAGAGAGATCACAAGTAGGCAGAGAGGCAGGCAGAGAGAGAGGGGGAAGCAGGCTCCCTGCTGAGCAGAGAGCCCGATGTGGGCCTCGATCCCAGGACCCTGAGATCATGACCTGAGCCGAAAGCAGAGGCTTTAACCCACTGAGCCACCCAAGTGCCCGATAATTTAATTTTTCATTTTAAATGTGAACAATTGGAGGGTGCCAGTCTGGCTCAGTCAGTAGAGCATGGGACTCTTGACCCCTGGGATCATGAGTTCGAGCCTGATGTTGGCCATAGAGATTCCTTTAAAAAAATTATTCAATGTGAACAATTGGAAACACACATCAGTTGCTGTTGAGATCATGTATTTTATCCTATTGGATAGTAAAGGCAGGAAATCCTACCTTGGCAGTGAAGGAAGCTTGCTGATTAGCCAATCACTCTGGCCTTATTTCTGTTGCAAAATCTTGAGATCTGTTACTGAGAGAGGAACTTTTCTTTCCGTTTTGCTTTCCATCCACATCTGAATTGAATATTGGGGAAGATGTTCCTCCTGGAGGAGCTACTATGTTAGCATCCTTCTTCCCCATGATGATAATTTGGAGGCCCAGAGATTTCCACAGATGTTTCCAAGCCAGATATATTATTTTGTTAGTGGCATATTTCCCTCAAATTTTAGTTCTATTTGCTTTTAATCAATTCCATGCTTCTGTAGCTATGGTCAAAATTAACTGTTTCAACATAATTTTGAAACTACGATAGGGAAGGCATAGCTTGCACTTGAGTTTCTACTAGAGCATTTGTTCCCTTGACGAGAGGTACTGGGAAGAGTCTGAGGCACCTCCTTAATGTATCTCCCAGTTAGACCGATGCGCATGCATGCTGGCACTTACACTAGCATCAAGTAGGCAAACAGAAGTTGGCTTTTCTAACCCTGTCAAGCTCCAAATTATGAGGGTGAATTCTAAGGCCAGATGGCCAGCCACAGGCAGAGAGTGCCTGGCTTCGAAGTTAACTAAACCCAGGTCAACGTTTTGAGTTTTAACTGCTCATCCTACCAGCAGTTCAGCCCCCGCTAGTACATTGTCTCAGTGGTTCAAACAACAAAGTGGTTCAAACAACAGTTTGAGAAAAAGTTTCATCAAATCTTCACAAGAGTGTCTAAAAGTCAGGAGTATCTAAAAATCAGGTTTCAGGTTCTTCTTCATCCTCTTACATGCAACACCATATTTAGAGGCTCCGGCATCAACCCACTTTTGTGGTTCTGTTTAAGATAAATGTTGGCACTTACTGATGGCTTAGAAACTTTAGATGATGCAACACCTCTGCATTAGAATGTCTATCTACCTATTATCTAACTGCCAAGTGTGCTGAATCAAGTAGCCCTCGGGGAGAAAAGGGAGAAAACAACAGAAAACTGGATAGAATTCTGTATTTGTGATCAGAAGGACCATTTTTTTATTTCTAGTAGTTATTTCTAGTAGTAAAGGACTTAATACTCTAAGCATCACTGAAATCGACCCAGCAATTGGTTCCCAGCTGTTACAATGATAGTAATTCTTGAAAACCACCAGCTTTTCATTTAGTACGATATATGAAAAGTATCAATAAAAAAGTCTTTTTCTGTCAGACGTGCAGGAGGGTTCCTACCGAAATGGCATTGAGACTGGAAGGAGATGTACAAGTCTCAGTGTTACTTCAAGATGATTAGCGGCTGCACTTGCCTTATGTATGTAAAGTGTCCTAGAAACACTATAATCTAAGTGTTATATTTATTTATTTTATACTTTATGCAGATAATATTTATGGCTATGACTCTGGTACAAAATAATCTTGATAACCTGAGTTTAATATGGCAACATAGAAAATAGGATAAACAAAAGGGTTAGGGAATCACTGGTGTCTTTTTCATCTCACCTTGCATGGGCAGTGCCCAATTATATCAATTATTGAGTGTGCTTGAATGTATTTTAAGTATTTCTCTCTTTTGGTTTAAAAGGTTTTATATGCCTACAATTATATCAGTTCTGTTTAGGGCGCCTGGGTGGCTCAGTGGGTTAGGGCCTCTGCTTTCGGCTCAGGTCATGATCTCAGGGTCCTGGGATCGAGGCCCGCATCGGGCTCTCTGCTCTGCGGGGAGCCTGCTTCCTCCTCTTCTCTCTCTGCCTGCCTCTCTGCCTACTTGTGATCTCTCTCTCTGTGTATCAAATAAATAAATAAAAATCTTTAAAAAAAAAATAAATAAAAAAATAAAAAAATAAAAAAAATATCAGTTCTGTTTAAAGCATAAACATTCCTTCATCCTGATCCCATACAAGTTTATTAATATTTTAAAAAATATTGTTGTTGGCATATGGCAGCAGGATAATAGGTGGAATACAGTTTTATTCAAACACGCACAACTTTTTCTTTACCATGGTGACTACTTTAAAGTTTCTAAGTAGAATGATTTAGCTAAACAATGACTCTTACGTTATGCACAGGAAGGGTATCTCCAATCTGTATTCAGCAGGTATGTTTAGGATCTCTGTACAGTTTTATTAAATCTGACATATTAATGTTGCCAAGACTTTGGAGATTTGTGAATTGTTTTCTTACCAGCCTGGGCTAGACTACTCAGAGGCCAGGTGTGCACCGTTGAGTTACACAATTACATACTTGAAAATCAAAAGGGGGAAATGAAACCGTAAAAGCTGCATAGACAGGAAAGCCAAATGCACTCTCAGGGCGCATCATTACATACTTCAGACTAGCAAAATCGGCCTTCCTTCTGTAAACAGTGGATAGAGGAATCAGAGAGCACATCCCACTGGCACGTGGGGACAGACACAGACCGATTAGATTCACTTCAGCAATTTTCTACCAGAGTGGAGCACTTCCAACATGACTGGAAAGTCAAAGCCAAAATAAGCTTTGATCCTATTTTATCTAATCAAGAAAACTTCTGCAGTATGTTTTTTCTTCACTTGATTTGGTGTCTGACAGACAGAAAGTAGCTTTCTTTGCAGAGAACTTCACCACCAATCTGTCCAATCCTTCCAACGGGAAACATAGAACTGGGGCTCTGACTCTTACTTCTTTCTCCTTATAATGTCTCCTTTCTGTAAAATGTTCCTTGTAATTTGTTCCTTTGTAATTATAAAGAATGATTTTTATTTTGAGATTGCTACCTATGGCCCTAACAGTAAGGAAGTATTTCAATTAACTTTCACACTTCTATTTTCTTAATCATATTAATGAAGCTTTGTCTCTATATAAACCTTGGGAGAAGAGAAGAAATTGGGAAGTTTTCTGCGGATGATACAATAGCACTTTGCGGAAAGTCCCAGTCCCTTATCAGAAGCTAAATGTTCCTCAGATACTGTATCCCTCGAATGACCTGCTAGCTACCAGAACCTTGCATATGTTTCTCTTGTTTGTACCTCCATCCTTAGGGATTAGAATAGTTTCTGCCCATAGAGAAGAGATGAAAGACTATTCAGTTTTACTTCATATTTCCTATTGTTATATAAAGTTGGTAAGGAATTGCTAAGAATTCTATGGTTTTGTCATCTGGATATACAGATAGGTTTATGTAATTCAGATATTGAAAATTAGACCAAAGAAATTTTCTAGAATCCATTCCATGATAATTTTAAGCATAATCAACAGTACACTCAAACAGCCTTTGGCCTAAAAACATGAAAGAAAATGTGCTTAAAAACAGTACCGATTCAGGAGGAATTATCTTCTAATTCTTTAGTCTTCAAAAGGCACACAACAATTTCCACCCCCTTTTAAAGAGAAGTATAGAAGCAGTAAGGTTATGGTTACTTAACTACCAACTTCCCTGAAAAAATCTAAATCCAAGACAGCTTAAGAACTAGGTAAATGTTTTGGAAAAGCTTTTTAAGCTCAGGTTTCTTACATGAGCTAAGAACCCACCTGTCAACTAAGAGGCTTTTCCAGAGACATTGAAATTCAAATGGTTTGAGATCAGGAAAAGTCTGTTCCTTGTTTTTTGTTGGAGGTGGTGGTGGTGGGTTTTTGGGGTTTTGGGGGGTTTTTTTGTCCTGGCGTAGAGTAAAACTATACTCTCTACAAGAAAATCCTTTGTTTTTAAGGTCATATTTTAACATAGGAAATGAGTTGAGTTCTATCTTCTATCTGCATTTACCATGATTCATTTAATGAGGTTATTTCCATTGTGCACAGGTGGTAAACTTATCTCACGTGGTTTTTATATAACAGCCTGGAATAGCGAGCCCTGAAGAGCAACATCTAATGGTATCATTAAAGTGATTGTAAACATGCCTGTTACGGCAGATGTGAGCTTTTTTTTTTTTCTGTTGATATACATTCAGATTGGTAAGATCAAACAAACAGAGTTTTAATATGGCAGACGTGTCTACATTCTAGCAGGTTCTGTTTTTAAAGAGATCTGTTTCTTTAGAAGTCAGGACAGCTATAAAAGAGCCAGACTACAGATCAGATTCAAAGTCAAAACTCATTTTCTCTGATTAGAGCAGAATTCTTTGTATCTGTATCATTTGGTCAACAGTTTCCAATGAAAAGAGATCAAGCAGAATAATATTGTAGGTATTAAAATGAAATGGTGGAGGCAAGCGTGTCTTTCAATTAGAAGCAGTTAGGCTTTGGCCAGGGCAAAATTAAGTATTTTCAGTCATTAAATTTACTCTGTCCTTCTCCTAACCCTTTTACCTCTTCATGACCATCCTCTTCCTCCAGTTTATTAGTTTATTTAGAATAGTGTCACATCGTGTGTTCTAATTTTCAGACTGCTTAAAATTAATTCTAGGAAAGCTGTTTAAGTTTGAAGTTCTGAAGCAAAAGCTTGGCTTTATTTTTTTCTGCAACAAAAGAATTAGGTATCTCTGGCGAGTTCCACTAATATGATTTTTAATATTAGCAGAAACTTGTAGATTAAATATCTATATTTTGTATATATTTATTACTTGTATGGAAGTGGAAAAATCGCAAATAGAGCATGTATACCAATTAAAGCTAATAACTATCAAATATCTCATAGTTGTATGAAGTACATCAGGCATTTTATGCAAATTATCTGCTTAGGCCCCAAATCACAAAAACTAATAAGTGAGGATTATCTGGGGAAACAAAACAAAACAAAAGAACCCACACTCTTATCCATTAGAATACACTGGTTTTTTTTCTTTTTCCATTTGAGATAGTGTTAGCTATAGAAACTTCTATATCATTATTTATTTTTTAAAAGATTTTATTTACTTAATTATTTNAGTGTTAGCTATAGAAACTTCTATATCATTATTTATTTTTTAAAAGATTTTATTTACTTAGTTATTTGAGAGAGAGAGAGAGAGAGAGAGTGAGCACATGAGTAGGGGGAAGGGCAGAAGGAGAGGGAGAGACGGAATCCCAAGCAGATTCCACACCCAACAGTGTGGAGCCCCATGCAGAGCCCCAGAAGCAAATGACCCATGGGGGGTTCCATATCACAACCCTGAGATCATGACCTGAGCCAAATCCAAGAGTTGGATGCTTAAGCCACTGAGCCACCCAGGCACCCCCAGAAATTTCTATTTTAAAACAGGTGAATTCAATGTTATTTGTCCACAGTGGGAGTGGGCTAGTTCCCTCTCTCTGTCAGAGTGCAAAATTTCAACTAATAGTCCATTTTCTCCCATACATTTACACGTACTCTTATACTGACTTATCTTTTGGAGAATAACACGTAAGAAGACATGTCATGCAACTCATTTCTGGACTGACATTGTGAAAATCTCAGGCACCACTCTTCAATTTCTCTCTTCCTCTGTTGAGTATCTCGTGGTCCTTGTATTGTGGACCCAAAACATCAAAACAGCATGTATTACTGACTTCCTTCAAGGAGAGCAGTACCCAAAGAACTGCTCAAATATGTATTGGATTCAGAATAAATCAGAAATAAGCCTTTGTTTTACTGAACACTAAGTTGTAGGCATTGTTTGTTTCTATCTAATCTATCCTATGTGTTGTGTCTGTCTTAACTAGCCGATGTTGGTTATTGTAGAAATAGGTACCAAAAGTGAGATGATGTCTAAAAAATGTATTTATCAACCCAGTGATTCAGTGATGGGCGAGCAGAGGGAGAACTGATAGAGGCTTTTGAAAGATGGAGATTCCTTTCATGTAATAGCAAAACATTGGAATAGTGTGCGCAGCAGCTAACGTACTTAACAAAGTTGTGACTTTGGTTTGAAAGCAGGATGTTAATAATGTGTATGATTTGCTCTTAACTTTATTTGTCAAGGCATAGTGAGAAATAAATGGACTTAGACTAGAATTGGCTTCTTTGTAAGCAGAAGTAGAAGAGGTAGTGAGACTCTAATACAGAGCCCTTCACTGCTGGTAAAACAATTACTTCATGATCTTAATAAGTGATGAGTGCAAAAGTCTTTATAGATACATGTCTGGTAATAAATGTCCAACTGATTAAATAGCCTCCAACCAAAAAACAAGTTAAGAATGTGTCACTCAATAATTTGGTAAAATGACTCAAGACAAAGAACAGATTAAGAGTGTGGCTTTGCTCAGAAATTCAAACAGCTTCTGTGTAACCCTCTTATATACAGAGAATGAATAACGGAATGAAAGAATAAAAATGTACAAGATAGAAAAGAGCAGGGCATGTTCCAGGTACACAGAGGCTCCTTTAACTTGTCTCTTTTAGTTTATAAGTTTCAATCAAAAGTGGTGACGTCTAAACCTGATATAGAAACTCTCACTTATCAACCAGAGGTCTGCATGAGCTGGAAGAGGAGACCAGACTGGAGCTGTGAGTTATCTAGCTTGGAAAGCAGTTGAGTGTATTTCTTTCTAGATTAGTAGAAGCAAATGATATTGGCCGACAGAAACAGTCCTTAAACAATGTTACCCACATGTTCCATTATTCTTCTACATTTCCTTGCTCCAGAGGTTAGGTAGAGCGAAGAACTAGTCTTCATCAGTGAAAAGAAGTGACCATGCATCTTTCAAGCTAGAATACTTTGGCTTTGATTTTCTAATCTCTTTCTTTCCCTAACTTGGTGACAACAAAGACTTGTGTTGAGATAACAGTCACATGAATGAAGCAGTCTAGATCACTGGGTTGCTGCAGGAAGGATAATGGTATTGGGATTTTATGGGGATCCACAGGGCACTTGTAGGAAGGAGAAATGAACTTTCATTTGTTGGGCCTCAGATATATCTATATGTGTGTGTGTGTGTGTGTGTGTGTATATATATATATATATATATTTTTTACTATCATATAACCTCACCTTTCTTAACTAACCACCACTATTGCTACATTTGATGTAAATTGTAGAGAGACATATGTTTTCTAGTTTCAGACTGAAAAAAACTTTGATTAATATCTTTAACAGATTTATATTTGTTCATTTTTATTCTTATATATTGTAATTATAAAGTCGATCTCTCTTCTCCTCCTTTGAAGTTACAAACCTAGAATTATTTTTTATGATTAGAATTCTGGAATACAGAGACCTAAAATAAAATTTAACACATAATAACAAATCAAAAATAGTGTGAAACTTGCAGATGACAATTATCTTTCATCTCCCAATGTCACAGAAAAGTGATCTCTGTCCTAACATCTTAGCAAAAATAAATGGAACAAGGAACCAATGAGTTATTTAAAGGACTCATTAACTTTCATATGACCCTATTTGTAATTGAGACAGTTGTGTCCTATAAGTACCCTCCAAGAAATGATTAATGAAGTTTCCAAACATTCTAAATTGACTGACATAGAAGGGAATGAGCCTGTTCTTTAGCCAGACCTCTGTGAGGTCCAGGCAAAAAGGGGGACTTCTCTTCTCAATAATTCATGATAGTGTCTAATACTAAGATTTTTAAAATGTTACTGTTTTTCCTAAAGTTTAAAGAGCTTGATAAACTAGGTGAATAAAGAGGTAAATTTATCAATTTTCTCTCTAAATTGAGCAAATTTAAAGGAGTTTTAGATATAAAATCTTTTAATCTCACTCATAGTAGCAACTGCTCATGAATGCACTGATAAGCAGGGGAAGAATTAACTTCCTAGATATTTTCTCAGTGTTTTGTTCTATGTACTAGTTATAAACTTAAGGATACCATAAAAGATTGAATGGCTCTCTGTTGTGTTGATCACAGTGTAAGGCTCATTTGAATACATTATAATTAGGCCTCTTATTAGGTTAAGTAATAAGTCCTAAGAACTAGAATATCTGCATCAGCGATTAAATTCTCCCTTTCAGTAGCATAAGTTTGCAACAGCTGTAATATTAACATAAAATGTTAAAAGATAACTTAAAAAATATTAATATAGCAGTATATAATTAGAAGTGAATTATTTTTTTCGTATGTATTGCACTTTGGAAATTTTCTTTTAGGTAAAGATAATTAACAGTCCTTACATTTTATCTTTATAACCAATAATCCCCTTTTGAATTTTCTATCTAGTAAAGTATAAAAATTGGTTATGCTGTGGGAATATTCAATTACATTTTATCCCACCTATTTAATATTTTCTATTAGAGAAGTGCATTGATCTAACATACTTGGGTTGTTCATATTTTTTTAATTTCTTAAGTATGTAATAGCTTGAATTTTTCCAGTTCATTATTCAAATTAATAATCTTCTATGTAGAACAAGTTTTTTTTTCAGTTTTATTGAGAAACAACATACATTGCTTAAAAATTTAAGGCATACAGAATATTGGTTTGATTTACATATATTGTAAAATGGTTACCACAGTTGATTCAGTTAGCATCCATCTCCTCATATAGATATAAATTTAAAGAAAAACAAAAGGAAAGAAAAGGGAAAGGAATTTCTCCTTGTGATGAGAACTCTTAGGATTTAATCTGTTAACAACTTTCCTGTGTATCATGCAACGGTGTTAACTCTAGTCATGACATTGTACATTATGTCCCTAGTACATATTTATCTTATAACTGGATGTTTGTACCTTTGACCACTTTCCTCCAATTCCCTTTACTCCTACTCTCCTCATCTGGTAACGATAAGTCTGATCTCTTTCTATGAGTTCTACTTTTTTAAATTTTAATTCCATACATAAGCAAGATCATACAGTATTTGTCTTCTCTCTTTGACTTACTTCACTTAACATAATGCCTTCAATGACCATCTATGTTGTTGCAAATGGTAGGATTTCCTCATATTTTATCGCCGAGTAGTAACTTCTGTATGTGTGTATATGTGTGTATACCACAGTTTCTTAATCCGTTTATTTAAAGTGATGTATTTTTGATTATTCAAGGAGTATATAAGCCACATACAGGCTTTTTATCTGCATCTCCCCAATACTTGTTTATTTAGCAGATATACCTAAACAGTTTTCCTAAAATATCAATTAAGTCTTGAACTTTCTTATTCATATTGAGTTACCCCACAAAGGCAAAATTCCCTAACCAACATTTAAGACCCTGCATAGAATAACCTCAAAATACCCAGTCAACTGTACTTGCAAATAAGATTCAAATTTTAATTTTTGCTTTTGCTTGTTAGAGATATCTTCTTACTCTTTTCTGTCAGAATTTGTGCTTGGACAAGGAAAAGAGGGGCCATCCTATCCTGGATAGGTCTGGTTTTGCAGACCCCAGAATATAGGACAATGAGCCCAAATGTAGATTAGTAGAAGATCAAAGAGTGGAATTGTGTCAAGCAGCTGTGACCAGGGGAATGGGGGAGGATGGAAGACAGAAATTGAATACTTTTAGTAATTTATTGAACATGTTAGTTTTTTTGTGTTTTGAAATCTAAATGAATGTCAGAGGGAACTATCTGAATTAGAATATTTTGCAGAAGACACCCATTCCCCTTCTTAAGGGGATCATGGTGACTACAGACAACACAAGAGCAGTCTACCTATTGCCCCTCCCCCATAAACAACTACTACCAAGGTCATTGTATATTAATACCCCTGGATGAAGTAGGGGTTCTATGATGGAATATTCTTATGGAAATGGGCTTAAGTTCTGCAGGTTAACATCATGACTGACTTGAAGAAAATCAGAAAAAGATTAAAATTGAGATTTTTTTCCCCTCCATCCTGATAATAAAACCAACTTATATATAAATTAGAATCATCCTCTGTTTAATTTATTTTTTATTATTATTTTTTAAATTTTATTTATTTATTTGACAGAAAGAGAGCACAAGTATGCAGAGCAGCAATCAGGGGGAGAGAGAGAAGCAGGCTGCCTACTGAGCAGGGAGCCTGATCCCAGGACCCTGGGATCATGACCTGAGCCGTAGGCAGCCACTTAACCAACTGAGCAACCCAGGCGCCCCTCAGCCTCTGTGAGGCTTACAGCCTCTGTAAGCGCTCTTGAGAAGCGCTTAACCCAATGTAAAGTTGAAGGAATAACACTTTAAAGTTAGAAAACTTTGGGACACCTGGGTGGCTCAGTCGGTTAAGTGTCTGCCTTCGGCTCAGATCATGATCCCGAGATCCTGGGATTGAGCCCCATGTAGGACTCTGCTCAGTGGGGAGCCTACTTCTCCCTCTCCCTCTGCGTGCTGTTCTGTGTGCTTGCACTCTCTCCCTCTCTCCATCAAATACATAAAATAAATAAGTTAAATAAATAAAGTTAGAGAACTTTAAGAAGTGAAATGAGAGAGATCATCCCATCTTATGATACAAAAATAATGGCTCCCAAAAATGTCCACATCCTAATCCTCAGAACCTGTGAATATGTTACCTTATTTGGCAAAAGAGATTTTGCTGATTTTATTAAGATTAAGGGCCTTGAGATGGGAAGATCATCCTGGATCTAAGCCAATCTAATTACCTGAGTTCTTAAAAACAAGGGACCTTTCCTGGAGTCAGAGAGAGATGGCCACAGGAGAAGGATTCATTTCCCTGTGACTCATTCTGAAATGGAGGGGTCTTTATGCAAGAACCAGAGAGAGGCCTTTAGACACAGGAAAAGTCAAGGTAACAGATTCTCCCCTAGGGCATCCAATAAGGAACTCAGCCCTGCTGACCCAAGGTATCAGGCTTCTGACCTATAGAACTGTAAGATAATAAATTTGTATTGTTTTCAGCTACTAAATTTTTGGTAATTCTTCATGGCAGCAACAGAAAACTAATACCCATGCCGAATCCATTCTGTTTTCCTGAATTTGCTCGTGATCTCTATCAGAGTGGTCTCACCTTTCCACTGCCCATCCAAAGTGTAATCATAAATTCAGAGCTTAGAAAAACCTTCCCCTTCTCTGAAAGCCCTCTCCTGTTTCTCTAAGTTCCACTCCTGAACCACAGTACCTGTAGCCCATACCCTACAATACAACCTGCCATTACCGTCTGAAGATTTTGTCTCTTTCACTTTTGCAGACAGCTTAGAGTGTAAACGTACCACAAAGGTACCATTTACCTCTTTTGTGTCTTCCAGTGTACCTGAAACAATGTTCATTTTGATTGCTGAAAAATTAGGTGGGACAATAAAATGATTTTTTAATCCTTTCATTTAAATTTACTCTGTCATTTTTTTATTTTGTGATAAAGAAAATAATTGAAATACATTACAGAAGATCAGTTCCATTTCTCTGGGAATATATGTTGGGCTCAATATTTTGAATTCACATAAAACTGGCCATGGAATTCCTCATATTGCCTTATGGTTCATTAAAACAATTTTTCCAAAGTCTAATATGCTAAATACTCTCACTCTGAAACCCTCCATTTCATTTACATTTTTTAACATTTGAATCAAAATAACCACAAATTAGTTGCCAAACAAATCTAATTTATGGTTTTAGCAATTGTGTGTGAGTCATGAGGCCAGTGTTTTTGCCTTACTTGTTACAAATTTTCTAATTGGAAACTACTCTCAGCAGTAAAATATGAAGAGAAAAGCCACCAGTACTTTGAAGTTTATTGGTTACAAATATTGGATGGGTTTTCCCATATTAATTGTGATGAGCATGGAGCTTCGTTGTTTTCATTCTTTCTTTCTTTCTTTCTTTCTTTTTCCCTGCTTCAGTTTTGTCACTTCATTCTAGTTATGGAATAAGCTGGTGACTTGGGGGGATATTTTTCAAAACCAGACCACTTCCTCAAGTAGAAGCTTTGTTCTTATAAATAGATACAATTGTATTCATGTGTTTGGTAGATGAATCCAGTAGTGTGCATGTTGAACAGAATCTCTCATGAGTAGTTTCCTCAATTCTGTGGAATTTCACTCTTGAATTTGATCAATGGTGACAATTCAATCTGAAAAATAATTTTTCATGTTGACACTATTTTTTCCCATAAACACACTTTGTCTTGCATGCATGCACTTAATTAGGTTAGACAAGTTTTAGAGATGTTCACCATAGAGTTATAAATTAAATCCATGAGCTATAACCAAACTCTTAACTATTATAAAACTTAAAGTTTCCTCCAATTTATTAGAACTTAGTACAAATGCATGAAATCATGGTCATGGATTTTAATTTTCAGAAGTCATAAGGATGAAGGAATTAAATAAATATAGATCTTTTCAACTTACATTTTAAGGTTTCTTTTTTAAGATTTTTATTTATTTATGTGAAAGTAAGAGAGAGCCAGGCAAGGCACAGAGGGAAAAGGAGAGAATCTCAAGCGGACTCCGAGAGCCCAGAGCAGTATGGGAGGCGTGATCCCATGACCCTGAGATCATGACCTGAGCCAAAAACCAAGAATCAGACACTCCACCAAGCCACCCAAGTGCCCCTACATTTTGAGTTTTTGAATAAGTTTACTATAAGTTACATAAAAATGTATTTACGTCTAAATAAGCTGCAAATGCCTTTTTTAGTTTCTTTGTAAAATGAAGCTTAAGATTGCTTTTGAATATCAATAAAGTTAGATTATAAATATTATAAACAAGTCCATTTACCCAGGAATATTAGAAAATTAGATTTTATTTGGCATTGCCTGTGATGAAGTTTATCAGCTGCACTCATTACTGTGTCAGACTGAAATTACCATCATTGGGAAGTTTCCAAGGAGAGGAACCCTCTTCTGGCTGGGGAGGAGGTCTTTTGGGGTAGGTGGTCAGATGAGCCTGAGGGGACTTGTATAAATTATATTCCCTGAGGAATCACTACTGATTACTGGTAACATGGCTACACTCAGGTAAATGCCTTTTGATCAGTAGTAGCTGGAGGAGATTCATCACTAAGAATGAGTCTCCTCCCAATGGGACAAGAGCATTTGTCAAATCACAGCTGAAGTGTGTTAGTTCCCCACTTTGGGTGGAAACTTTTCCTACAGCCCCGAGATGTCTTCACATGTCAAAAAGTTCTGTCTCTGTGGATGAATAGCAGAGACCAGGGCTAAAAATACCACACCAGGTTCGGAGGTGGATTAAATGCAGTAGTGCCCCCAAGTGCTCTGTACAGCTCTGATGATGAGGATGTGTTCATTGAATGGAAGCTGTCATTGCATATGGTTAGTAGAAGGATGAGCAAATTATCATCGTGAACAATAGAACAATTGTCATACTTAATATCCTTAATAATGTTACTTTTCTCCTGAAATTGCCCATTTTAAAGTACCAGTCCATGTTTCAAACATTTACATCTCTCCCCAGGACTGCAGACAATGAGCCACAGTGTATACAGCCCCATCCTGTGCCAGTGCTGTGACAGAGAGCCCAGTCCAACTGCATCACAAACACAAGCAAAGCTCTCTGATTCCCCACATGCTGGCAGTCATGTAATCTCAAAACAGTGAATCCCAAATACACCTAGTATCACATGGCTAGAGAAATACCTGTTACCAGTTCATAGGTCAATGCTGTTTTGGGAGCTTGCTTTTTTCAATTTTTACATGTAAACCTAATATTCCTAAATATATTTGAAATGGTTTATTGTGATGTTTTACTGATAATGACAATTCTAAAGATTATTTGAGCCCAGTTATAAAGAAATGCAGATAAACATAAAATAATAAAAATAAATCAGAGACAGTTTTACACATTCTCTTGTATTATGTGCGCATACACACACACACACACACACACACACATATACTCACACACACACTGTGTCCTACAGTCAGGACCATATTAAATGTTATTTTGTAATTTATCTTTGGCAACATATTAAGGAAAATATACATGTTGGCATTGAATATGTATATAGAAGTATGTAACATATACACACATATATGTATACTGTGTATATATACAAACACACTACATATACACACCACATTCATAAATATATATGCATTAAATATGTATGTGGTTAATATATATGTATCTTAATAGATGCATAGTGTTCATATTCTTTTCCTTTTTTTTTTTTTTAAGACAGAGAGAGAGAGAAAGCATGTGTATGTGGTGGGGGGGGGAGGGTAGAGGGAGAGGTAGGGAGAGAATCTTACGCAGGCTCCACGCCCATTGCAGAGCCCACATGCGACTCAATCTCACATCCCTGAGGTCATGACTAGAGCCAAAATCAAGAGTCAGATGCTTAACCAACTGGGTCACCTAGGTGCACTTATAGTGTTCCTATTCTATAATTTACTCAAATATTCCTTTTTTAATAAACGTGTGCTTTCCATTTCCATGGTTATTAGCAGTGCAGCAGTGCACTTTCTTGTGTAAATGTCTTTGTACACACATTTATTGCTATTCTTTGGATGAATTCCTTGAAATGGAGTGGTTGAGCAAAGAACGTGCACATTAAGATTTGGGGTACATAATGCCTTTCACAAATCTGTTACTGATTTTTGTCACCAATGACAATGTAGGGTCTTATAGTTTGTATGAGTTTCATTCTCTATTCCTACTTTTTTCCTCCTCCTGGCTACTGCTCATGAGATGCTCCTGATATCTATTACTTTCCTGGCAATTCACACCAGGCCTTTGACCATGCTTTCTTAGAAACTCTTAGCTGGACTCTTTCTTCAACTTTGGGGACTCTCTTGCTGAACTTCTCCATTCCTTAAGCCAATCTCACCTCATGCATATTTACAATAATTACTTTTCCAAAAAGAATATAGAAAATAAGGATAAATACTACAACATTAATGAGTATAATTTAAACTTTCTCTGTAAATAATAATACTCATTTATATTTGCCACATGGTAGGCTAAGTGCTGTACGTGCAGTACATGAACTATTAAATACTATTATTAATATCTTTCTTTACAGTAAAAAAAGTGAAGCTCAGAAAATCTTAATTACTCTCCAAGGGTCAATAGCCAACGAGTGGCATGTTTGGGCTTATATCCACAATTGTATGATTATAATTCTATTCTTTTTCTCTCTCTGTCTTGTTTTTATTGTGATAAGAGCACTTAACATGATATCTATCCTCTTAACAAATTTTAAGTGAATAATAAGTTATTGTTGACTATATATATGCAATGTTATAAAGCAGATCTATGGAGCTTATTTATCTTACTTAATGGAAACTGTATGCCTGTTGATTAATAACTCCCCACTTCTCCCTTCCATCAGCCCTGGTAACTGTCATTCCAACATTTGATTTTATGAGCAATTCTACTCTCTTAACTCCTATGATATACTATCTGCACTTGCAGATTCAGAAACAAATTGAGGTCTTTGCCAGCACTTTAAAGACGTGATTCTGGAAATTAATTTTGCTGATAAATTACTTTGTAATGAAATATAAATTTAGATCAGAGTAAGTCTTAGTTGATCCTATATTATTTTTGAGCAAGTAATCTGTTATTGAATTCTGTAATAAAAGGTTATTGTTCATATTTTTTCCTTATAAAGATTGCAGACATTCTGTGAGAGATAGCTAGGTTTAAAATAATATTCACATAATTGTGATGAAATCAGAATTTAGGCAAATGTGTAAGAAACCAATTTCTGTACTTACTTGATAGACTGTCCTCTCCAGTGTGCACTGAATAACTGTTATGGTGTAATAAAGCACTGCAGATGCAGTGTCTTAAAACAACCATCAACTTGGTCAGCTCGGTTTATCTAAAGTAAGCTTCTCTAGCTTTTGCAGGTTGTCTGGGTTTATTACATGTGATCTGGGCTCAGTTGGGGCAGCTTATCCAGGGCACTTCTGCTCTACATATTTCTTACTATTCTTCTGAGAATAGTAAGAGAATAGTGGGTTACCCCACGCAACCTTCTTATGGTAATGTCAGGAGCACCAGAGAGAAAATAAAAAAAGAAAAGAAAAGCACTAACACTTCCTACGCTAGCAATTGGTGTACTGTTAAATCTGCCTCATTCAATTGGCCAAAGCAAATCTCATGACCGAATTCATAGCCAGAGGATGAAAATGAATCAGTCCACTCTGTGGGAAGAACTGCAAAGTCACATGGAAAAAAGCATGAGGATAAGAAGGGGTGGGGGGCCCTAAATGGAAATGACCACCAAGACAATTGCTTTTAATTTGAAAATCTATTCTAGTTCCAAACTGAAATATCAACATATTCTTAACCATTTGATTGTGGGATAGAATGGCTTTCTGATTTCCTGAGGGAGGGAAGAGATACTGCAGACTTCTTGGTTTTGGTCAGGTGTTTTCTTCCCAGGAAATGATATTGCTCATGTTCTTTACAAACCTCTTGTGTGTCTCTCTGGGTTCAGTTTTCAGCACCGAAACCTCTCCGTGAGTGACTCATTGAACTAGTCACCACTGTATCCACCCACTCAACCTCATGCCACAGCCTCCAAATCTGTGGCTGCTGTGTCACGTAAGCATGAAAACTTTAGAATCCAGAATTCTTATTCAACTGGTACCAAAAAATCAAGTCCTAATGTTTAAGAAGAACATTTGAGAGTAATTGTCTGTAAGAAAAATAACTTGATTGCTGGGGAACCCGATCCTAAGGTGACTATTACTCACTCACAGTGAGTTAAGCGGAAATTGGAGGAGGGAATCATAGCCCAGGAGTATGACTGAAGATAGAAAGCCGGAAATGTCTAAAGCAGCTGAGGAGATGAACATAGTTTGTCTAAAAAGATAAGGCAGCTGAACAGAGTGAGAAGACATGAGCCAAATTTACACACACAAATAGTGGAAATAATCTCAGAGTATCCAACTTAGGAAGAAGTGAGGGAGTTAATAGTGCTATGAGTGGCTTGTGATGAGAGAACAAAGTGATTCCTGAGAGAGATCAGTAATGCTTCCAAGGTGTCATAGAAGAGTTCCCCGGCCTTAGGAGAGAGGTATTTTTGTTCTTTGTTTTTTTAAATACCAGTTTACCAAGAATGTTCTGGTTTTGGTCAAGGTTCAAACCTTAAAAAAAAAGTTTGCTTGCTTGCTTTGCTTTGCTTTTCAGACTCTTCTAAAACACCACTGCGGGCAGGGGCGCCTGGGTGGCTGAGTCGGTTAAGGGTCAGACTCTTGATTTCGGGTCAAGTCATGACCTCAGGGTCCTGGGATCCAGGGTCCCTGCATCCGATTCCGCTCTAAGCGCTAAGCATGGAGTCTGCTTGCCTCTCTCCCTCTGCTCCTCCTCCCCACCTCCCCCTCTCTCTAGCTCTTAAATAAATAAATAAATAAATAAATAAATAAATAAATAAATAAATAAATAAAACCTTTAAAACACAACTGTGGCAACTGGCTAGCTTAGCAGGTGGAGTGTATGGCTCTTGATCTTGGGTTCATGAGTTCGAGCCCCTCGTTGGGCATAGAGATTACTTAGAAAAGTGAATAAATAAAAAATAAAAACAACATAAATTTAAAAATAAATAAACAAAACACAGTCCCAGAGGGAACTGGGAAGTATTCCCAGAAGAGGCCCTTCATCATGTATATGGGAGGAAACACTGTTTCTTACATGGCATATGACTCTTTTCTTTGTGTTTCAGTCTGAGTAGAACCTAAAACAGTTTCAAGGAAATCATTAATATCTTTACATTTTTATAGCCAAAGTGTTCAAAATAATAATTACCTAAAATCAAAGTGAAAAATCCAATCAACTGCGTACTCATGTTTCCAAATTCAAATATATTGGATGTTGTTTCTTAATTTCTGGGAGAAATACAGCTTGTTTTGATATAAGTAATTCACTATCTATAATTAATGTTTATATGCTTTAATATTTTATTTTCTTAAATACTATAATTTTACACTGTGATCTAAATAATTAAGACCTAAAAAACTCATCCAATTTCACATGACAATATAAACTTTTGTTTTATAGAAATACTTTTTTTTTAAATCAAAGTATTCTGCATCAGGGTAGAAACTAAAAATAATTACAAATTTGGATATTATTAATGTAACTTTAAATTCCACTTGTTCTAAATTTCTCATGTGTCTGCCTCTCTCCATTACCTACTATAGCTACAAGTCTGAGACATGTTATATATTATCCAGTAGTAACCATTAACATACTATCACATGGGTATAGCTGATAATGTAACAAATTGCTGAAGGAACAAGACAATAGAAGCAGCATTACTGAAAAGAGGTTTACCAATATTTAGTTATACAATCTGATGTATGGTTTTCCTGTGCAAATGGCAAAAGTGGAATCCTTAAGAGAGATGTTTCTGGGGACGTGTGCATGTCTGCATACATGTGTCTGTGTGCATATGTATCTGCATGTGTGCACCTGTGTGTATAACAAGACACAGGCACATATAACCTGTACATACACACATATGCATATATGTTAAGTAAGTTACATATATGTTATCAACACATCATTTATGTATATATGTGTGTATGTATTATGTATCTATCATCTGTACCCTTTTTCTTTTTGTGTAGGTAGTGCCATCCACTGCTTTTGTTGTCATGAAGAACCCATGGAGAACCGGGGGGCCCTAGGAAGTTCTGCCTCTGTCTGGGAGCATTCTATATTAGCTTGCAGTTTATGTAACCATCTTCGTATGCCCCCTCATCTTTTGTTATTTATACCTTAATCTCTATGAATTTCAGTTTCCTCCCCCTACAAAATATATATTGTAAAAGTAATTTTCAGATGTAAATAAAATAGTGTATATTAAGATGGGCCACTGTTTACAATTACAAATTGAAATGGCAGAATTGAGAAAATAAAGGAACTAGGGTTGACCCATGGCTAAATAGGAGTTCGACAGAGCAACCAAGGTGGTTGGTATGTTTTACATTTTTTTAATTGTCTCTAAAATCTAGCTATTTGATATTTGCTAGAGATTATAATTCACCTATAATTTCCATAGATATTCCATATTTTATTTAGGAAGGCACCTGTTAAACTGCGTAATTATTGAGGGAAACCTGTGTATTAATAATATAAGGTATTAGCCTACGTGTATGTACATCCCTAATTCTCTAATGACCCTCTGGAGCTCTGGAGCACATATACCACAGTGCAGAGGTGAAGTATATGAAATGTAGTTCACATATGTTACCACACTCAGTCCTCATTTCAGGCTTATACTCAGAGCTTGCCGTGTCCTCCTTTGCCTGCAGGGTAAATTACTAGTTCCTTAGATTGCCATTGTGGGTTCCCAAGAGTCTGGCCACAACCCACCTTTCTGGTGTTTTCTCCTACTTCTGTTCTGTAAGATTCTGTTTTAGTCTGACTAGCCTATTCATGCCACCCATGATTCCACAGTCAGCATCTCACCTTTATTTTTGCAGGTTCCCCTCCACACACCTGGGATGACTTCCTACCTTGACTAAAACACTTAAACTTCCTACCTTGACCAAAACACTTATGACTACCTAAGACTGTATTTCTTGGTCGTTTGTTTATTATCTGTTGCCACTTAAAAGAATGATGTATTTTTGAGTGTAGAATCTTTGTTTTGTTTACCTTTTTATTCACAGGATCTGGATTACCACATAGCATATACTATATGTTCAGTTAATCTATTTTATTTTTTTTTAAGATTTTATTTATTTGACAGAGATCACAAGTAGGCAGAGAGGCAGACAGAGGGAGAGGGGAAAGCAGGCTCCCTGCTGAGCAGAGATTCAGATGCAGAACTCAATCCCAGGGCCCTGAGATCACGACCTGAGCTGAAGACAGAGGCTTAACCCACTGAGCCACCCAGCCGCCCCAGTTAATCTATTTGAAATAAGGGAATTAGTATTTTCAAATACCTAGGTTAGAAACACACACATGTCCTTTCTAGTTTCCAGAATTAGGGTGTTAAATACAGTATTTCATAAGAAGACTGCCTGCTCTAAACATCCAGAGACAAGCCTTTACTTTCGTCCCAGGTCTGCAGCTTCTTTTTAAGTCTCATAAACACTGTGCTTCTCAATGTCTCTTCATGAAACAGTGACAAATATTACTTGCCTTTGTTCTTACCATTTGGTGTCATGAAGCTGATGAACAAAGTACTTTAAATATCAAAAATCATTTTTAACAGCACGTTATTAATTTCTGGGCCTGACTAAAAATGATTCTACTTGATTCCAAAGAAAGACGATGATGTACATTTGGTAAAAATCCCCTAAAAATAAGTCTATATGGAACACAGGATATTAAAATGCATTCTTCTTAAAAAAGTTCCCAGACATACTAGACTTGTAAAATGTCTGGCTCTGAGCTGGTTTGAGGTTTTGCTTGGACTCCAAATATAGGTTTGTGTATTTTATATGTCCATCTCTATAATTATTGATTTCCATTGGGATGCAGTCTTGGCAAAGTGAGTTTATTGTTTTCAGTGAGAACAACAATACCATAACTCCAAATGTGATAAATTAACCGTATATTCTGATGATAACTTCAGTTTCAGGGCTGGATACATACTTGAAGGAAAATCTAAAGATTTGTCATTGAGATAAAATGCAGTAACTTTGTAGACAAATACAGAGAGAAAAAGAGAGAAAGATACACAAGAATACACACACACACACACACACACACACACTGGCTATATAACTGAGTAAGATCAATATAAAAAAACAATACCAAGAAAGTAAATACACAAAAAGAATACCTAACCTAAATATCATAATATCATAATAATTAAAATATCATGATTAACACATATTCTTAGTAACAAGTGCTTCTTTTATAATTATTTGGCCATGTGTCTGAAAAAAGATTGGATTCTGTGTCTTGAGAAATAAAAAAAAAATCTCCCAATAAAAAGTCCATGGATTTTTATTTTATAACAAGATTATAAAAGTATTATGTAACTTTGAGATGCTGCCAAAACCAAAAAACCCCCAAAAAAACCCATGCAATTAATACATCCAAATACAAATTCTGACCTACCGATGTGATATTTCAGTGTTCTGTAAAATAACTGCCTTGGTTATAAAATGATTTCGGTCCTAATTCTCTTCGCTGAAGGCACTCACCTAACCAACTGAGCCACCCAGGCGCCCCCCTAATTCTCTTCATAAAGATAAATAAACACACTTTGAATCACAATTCATCTACAAAAGACAATGATTTAATTCCATAAATAAGTTTACCATATAAGTCACCTTCTATTAGGGTGCAAAAAAAAATTACATATAATGGAAAAATATTGGGTTCTTGTCAGAAACTTTGTTTTGGTGAGTGAGATTCACTAAAAATACAATAAATGAACTTTCATTGTGTTCCTGAAGTTGTAAAGAAAAATAGACTTTTTGAGGTTTAACTATATTTGAAAAATATTTTGCATTGTTAGTTATAAATAAGCTTAAATATTTTCTTATATGTTTAATTTTTCACACAACCTATAGCATTACATTGTGCTCCCTTACTTACTGGACTAAACCATAATGTCTGAGAGAGCATCGATTCTGCCCTAGTAATGTTTTTATTTTCAGTACTTTCTGTAGAGTATGTGTAAAATCACTATATACTTACTGAATATATTACTACAAACATCCAACATTTTACAAACCCAAGAAATTTTTAGAGATCCCTTTAAACAAACACGATGGCAGATTTGACTAAGGGAAATTGAATGGCTCCCAAAGAATTAAATCCAATCTCTTTAGCTTAATATTTTCTTTCATACTTGGATTTCAGCCAACATTTAGAACTTGTCTTATCTTTACTTCTTTATATATAGGTCTACTCACACTTTCCCTATTTCTGTTCCACTTTAACTGTCTGGAATGCTGTTTCTCTTCCACAGGTCTTATCAAAAAGCAAAGACTCTTATGAACCTTAATTCAAATCCAGTCTTCTCTCTCTGAAATAACTGGCATAGGTGAAGATAGCTAGACTAGATCACCATCTTTTTTGAACATCTGTAGCATACCTGTCTTTTGAATGTCCACAGAAATTTTTAACAAAACGTTGCACAGTTATAAGAATAATATATTTCTGTGTTTGATGTATGTACATAACTCTTTAGATATATTTTAGAATTCTCAAAGATATAAACACACATTGTATAGATTATTTTGGAGTGTTTACAGGTTTAGTTTAAGAACACTTCTTTTTAAAAACGACTCTAAATAACCTAAAACAACTAGCATTTATCGGCATGTTTCTTTAGTTAGAAAATTCAATAATTAGACTAAATTATGGAGCTATCCCCATAACTGACCATTTCACATATAACCTATACATTGATTTATTATTAGAAAATGGCTTTTACCTGTAGTCCACCCCTAGTTTCTAGAAGGATTTTCCTGTCAGTTGCTTTATATATTCCCTGTGTAGACAGGGTCTGAACAGGGAGAAATTGAGAGCAGGGTTAGTAGATTAACGGATGTTTTCATAGTTATTGTCCAGACCTTGGACATACTACTTAAGCTCTCAGGATCTCAATTTGCTCAAAAACGAAACTTGGAATGAGATGAGCCTACTTTATAAATTTTGTGGGGGTATTTGGGTTTTTTTTTTATATTAAATGATTTATGTGTAAATTGTTTAGAGTATCAGCCTGCTTAAGAACTGTAAGTTTCTATCATCATTAAATGAGTGCACAGTGAAAAATCCTACTATAACCAAGTAAATGAATTTTTATCATTTTTATGGTTAGCTTTGGTTAACAGTTTACCTGTTGGTATGCCTGTTATTTTAAAATACTTAGAAAATGACATGTAGATTTGCACTGAACATAAAGGCCTTTTCTCAGTTGTTGTTTATGGATAAATTGAGTGACTCTCTTGAGGGAGCCGGAAGTAATTCTGCCTTGGAGTGCTGATCTATTGAGGTAGAAAGAGTATGTGCTCCCTCTTCTTGCCTGATTGGGTGTGAACCATGGTTGTACCCCACAGAGTCATACAAGCTGAAGTGAGAATTGATCACCAAGGATGCATTTTCCACTATGCTAGTTGTAAGGTTTCCCGGTAGCCCTCCCAGTAACGGCGGATTAAACAAAGCACCAGACGAATAGGCACGAGGGAGTTTTTAATAGAGACGCCCTCGGGCGAGGTTCCGCGACTCCGAGAGAAGGGAGTCCGGGGAAGTCGCACCTGGGGAGGATGCGCACGGGTTTTTATGGGCTGTGGGCGGAACGGGGGAACATGACGATAATTGGTAGGAGATTGGATGGAGTTCAGCCCTCGGTTTCCCGCCGAAGCTCTGGCCTTGGCAGTCTTTTGAGAGTGGAAGCTGATTAGAGGGGGGCGGGGCGGTGAGACAGTAGGGCAGCCGCCATCTTGTGGCCTCCTCAGTTTCCCGGACCCCGTCGGCCCAACACTAGTTTTTTCAGAAACTTAACTGATTAATAAAGATGAGAAATTTACTGTATTAGTAAATAAATATTGATCGTGTCATCAATATTTACTATGTTAATATCACACTTTTATACCATTTATTACTCTTATAATTGTTTATTTAACACCTGTTTCTCCACTAAACTGTCAGATTTATAAGAGGATGATATATTTTTGTTTTATGCAAAACTATGTTCCATGGGCTACTTCGGGTCTGTGGTATCTCTGAGGTTTCTTAATAATTATGTAATGACGCAAAGTTTCATTATTGGGGCACTGCAATGTACTACTCTGGCTATTTGTTAAAATTGGTCATAGGGTACAGTGAAATCAATAATTAACGGATAGGTAGGTCTTTGACACATAATAAAGGCAAGAATCTGAATTTTTTTGAAATAAAGATTTGTCTGTGATGACTTCAGTGCAAGCTTTCAAAAGGCATTGGAAAAGCTTTCATTTTTTCCCCCTTGTAAATATAATATTCAGATGAATTAGTTGAACAGTGGTATCCCTAATTGCTAGTTTAAATTTTTATAACCATGTTGTATAACCATGTTATAATTATTCAAATATAAATTGTAATATTATTTAAATGTTATAATTTTATCTTATTCAAGATAAAATATTTCAAATATGAGCTAAATTAATGATACTGATCACAGGTTTGTTATCTCTTCACAGTTTCTCAGAATTACTTATTATACCCTTATAGAAGTATCATCTTATGATGTCTATAAGGATCTCACTATCAGAGCAGTGTCTGGTTCTGGTTATTAAAAATATATATGTTAAATATATAATTCATTTAGGAAAAGCTTCAATGAAGTTGTTCCCAAAGGGAAAAATATATACAATGTGAACATGATCAGTAAGAAGGGAAAACTGGATGGGGCGCCTGGGTGGCTCAGTGGATTAAAGCCTCTCTGCCTTCGGCTCAGGCCATGATCGCAGGGTCCTGCTCAGCAGGGAGCCAGCTTCCTCCTCTCTCTCTGCCTGCCTCTCTGCCTACTTGTAATCTCCCTCTCTCTGTCAAATAAATAAATAAAATCTTTTTAAAAAATAAATTTAAAAAGGGGGGGGGAAGCTGGAAGTCACATTGAAAGTGTAGCCCCCAGTATGAATAAGCATATCAGTGAACAATAACAGAGTATGAGGCACAGTCAGCTGTAGTTTGGAAAGAAGAGTCCAAAAGTGAGGGACTGCTTTAGGGAATACTTTTTGGAGATTAAGAGATAAAAGTTTGAAGCCCAGATTCACCACTTAAGTTCTGGGACTTGGACCAAGTTACTTAAATTCTTTCCATCTCCTCTTCAAGTAGAAAACTGGCATCATTGTAGTAAGTGCAGAGAGCACAAACCCAGTGCCCTCAGACTTGGACTCTTCTGAACCATAAAGGCACCAAAAGAGTAATCTTTTTTCTGGTCCCAAGCTCTAAATATGTATGGGATTCCCTTCCACGCATGAGTGTTTTAAGAAACTGGGTAAAACAATAATCTCTCTAGCTCCTGGGCAGAAGGAGACTTTGGTACATAGTATCCTTCCTTGGCATGTCATTCACTTTCCTGTGGCACAGATTCTACCTAAACACTCCTCAGTTCCCACTGCAATGTTGAACTCACTCTTTCACCTCTATCTCTACTCCTAATTGTATTTATATAACTGTATTATTTTTTAATTCCCTTGTAGTGTCATAACCGGGAGGTAATGGTAAGGCATGATCCCATTGCCAGCCAGTAGGAGTAGAGTTCACGCACAGCACAGCTTCCATCAAGAATGGTCACTGGGCTTGTTCCAAGGCATTCTGTGTTCTTAACTTTTTAACTGCCCTCATTCTTGTGGCTTAAGAATGCAAACAATTCCACAATTCCACCTCNGGGCTTGTTCCAAGGCATTCTGTGTTCTTAACTTTTTAACTGCCCTCATTCTTGTGGCTTAAAGAATGCAAACAATTCCACAGTTCCACCTCTNTCCACCTCTTTTTTTCCCCCTTGTTCTTTGTTTTTTTGTTTTTTGTTTTTTTCTTTTTCCCCTCCCTCCTCAATGTCTCTCTATGTCCTCAGGGCTAGCCTGAGCAGAACCTTTTATTCAGAATTTACCTCTTTCAATTCCAGAAGTTACTTTTGATTCTTTTTTCTTTCTCTTCTATATTAATTTTTGCCTCACATCCATAGTCATTACTCCAAAACGAAACAAAAGAACAACAGCATAGTAATGTTAATAGAAAGTTGATTTTTGCTCTTTAGTAAGGTAATAAGTATTTAGGTTCCTATGTCACATAACAAAATACATCTTGGCTGATAGAACACTTACTTAGTTTTTTTAGTGCCATAAAACAATATACTTTTAAAATTTGATGGCTAACATAATTAAATATAAAAAAGCCAAATGATTAAAATACTAGAAAAAAGAATAAATAAATGTAGCTTAAATTCAAAATGGTAATGAATTGCTAGGCTCAAAAGACAAGAAAATATTGTAAAGAAAGATACTATCTGATAACACAAAATTAGAAGTTTGTATTTGAAAAAAAAATTTAAATATTTATGTTAGCCAATGTTGTGTCCAAACTATAAATTAAGACAAAGTGTTTTTAAGGGAATATGACAAAGGATTATGTTGTTAACGTATAAAATTTACTGATTTCAGAAACTTATGCTTTTTAAAAATTATTAAGGACACTAAAAGGTTTTGTTTATAAAACATAATTGAAAAATATGTATCCATTACTTCATCTAAAATTGTAATAATCACATGTTAACACAAATACATATTTTAAAGAAAAAAATATTTCCGAAACTAATTAGTGAGAATGTAGCATTGCTTTGTATTTTTGTACATTTCCTTAATATCTGGCTTTGTAGCTGGATTCTCATATCTGCATCTTAATTCAATCTGTGGTGATAGCACCCATCTGTAGTCTCTGGAAGACTATGCCGTATGCTCATCAGAAAATGAGAGTGATAGAGGCAGATTATAGCTTCATTTTATTTTGAAAGTACTTGTGCGCTTGTAGAGCCCCAGAAAAGTTCCTGAGGATCACATGCTATAGATCTGTACGGTCTGTGGTCTATAGATTGCACTCTGAGAACTATTGTCCTCAACTAGTCAGGGCCGTACCAGGAGTTGGGATTAATATCAATGTCACAAAAGCAACATGGTTGCTGTATAATTAAGCAGGACTGAACTGGGTATGAAAGTAACAGTCACAAAGTTCTCCGAACTATAAAGTTTAGTTATACAGCCATCCAAATTAGGTTAATTACATTAGTTAAATGGAAACATGTTTACATTGTAAAATTTAATATAAAAAGATACAAAATTATATGTTTACTGTGATCCATTAAAATATCTACAGACACATTTTAAAAATTACTGGAGTTACGTCCAAATGCTGTTAAAACTTTTCTTTAAAAAGCACTGGGAAAACACTGGAAGAAAATGCACAGAATCATCACTGATTGCCTTTGGGACATGGATGTGTATTTCCAAATGTCCAACAGTGCAAAGAGTGAGAATCCAGTCTCCATCTCCTGGGCTATTATGGAATTTTAGGCCTCTGAACTGTTTTCTCTCAGGGTTCCTGTTTCTCTCACTTAATGAATCAATTCTTTGTTGGTTAGAATTAGGTCCAGAGTAGTCATTTCCCAAATAATTCATTTCCTTTATCTTTGATGGATGGAATTTTCAATAAGGTGTGTCAGGAACTTGTCAGATGATGTGACTTTGCTGAAAGAGAATTTCAGCAGATGTCTATAGACTGACTCTCCCATTGCTACTTTGTTTGGCTTCTGAGGCAGCTCGGTGATCTGTGTCAGGTCACGTCATCCATTTCCTTCCTCCGGCTGTTGCTCAGTGGTACACTCCCACACTGCTGTTTAGTTTGTAATGTTCCCATTTTTTCGTCATCTATTTGATGTACAGCATGTTTCCCTACCTAGATTAATGAATGAGCATTTGTTCTGGGCAGGCACAGTGCAAGGCTCTCTCTGCCCGCGCAGTCCCTTGGGGAACCCATGCTCCAGGACTGGGTTTTCAGAGTGCTCCTCTGACACTTGGTAGGTTTCCATAGCAAGCTCTGTGGACAGATTGATTGCTTCTGAAGAAACACACATGAAGCAAAACCAGCAAATTGGGTTTTATATATAAACATTTATAAAGTTTGAATAAAGGAATTCATTTGATCTCTTCATAGAAGTCCCATGATATTCTTAATTGTCATAGTCTTAAAATATGATATCATACTTTCAAGTACTACTGAGTTGGTTTGCTTTTCTCAGCAAAATTCTTTCTTTTTTTTTAAGGTTTTATTTATTTATTTGTCAGAGAGAGCGAGAGAGCACAAGTAGGGGAGCAGCAGGCAGAGGGAGAGGGAGAAGCAGGCTCCCTGCTAAGCAAGGAGCCTGATGTGGGACTTGATCCCAGGACCCTGGGATCATGACCTGAGCCAAAGGCAGCTGCTTAACCAAATGAGCCACCCTCAGCCAACATTCTTTTATGCTATAGTTTGTTTCAGTTACTTGGACAATTTATGTTTGCTGTTTGAACTGCATTTTTTATCTCTCTTGTCTCACATTTTTATCTGCATCCCTAATGTCAAAAAAATCTAGAGATTCAACATTCTTGGGGCATTGTTAGTGACTCGCCTATTTTATATGAATTCGTCTCCCTAATGATGCCTATTTACTCTTTTTCTTTGAATACGGACTATTGCTTCATATTTAAAAGACCTAATTCCTATGCTTAGTAAAGATAGGTGTATTTATTTGCATATATGCCTAGCTATTTTGCTCTAGTGGTAGAATTTCCCCCACTGTGCTATAGCTCTTCATATTTTTTTAAAAATTCTTTTTTTTTATTTTTAAAGATTTTATTTATTTGACATAGAGAGAGAGAGATCACAAGTAGGCAGGAGGCAGGCAGAGAGAGGAGGAAGCAGGCTCCCTGCCAAGCAGAGAGCCCGATGCGGGCCTCGATCCCAGGACCCTGGGATCATGACCTGAGCCGAAGGCAGAGGCTTTAACCCACTGAGCCACGCAGGCGCCCTTAAAAAAAATTCTGTTTTGTTATTTTATTTGTTCCAGCCTATCATTTAGGAATGACATAATCAGTGGTTTCTATTTTACATCATGTTTCTCCCAATCAATATAGATATTTTTTCTTCCAAGTTGTGAAAGTTTCTCAAGTCCATTGACCTATACTCCTTGGAGACGTACTGTCTCCACACTTCATGAGAGCATGCTCCTGATCAGTCATCCCTCCCCTAGGTCATCATCTCCAACAGAACTCACACAGCCCCTGTAGTTCTTGGTGGCTACTTCAGAAATTGTGAAAAACAGCTTATTTCTCTCTAAGATCTAGTCGTTCTAAACTCTAAAAGCCCCTGCTTTTATTTAGGGTGTTTTCTTTTTTTTTTCCCACCAGTTTCTGATATCCACAGGAACCAGTTAACACTAATTAACACTAGCCTTTGAAAGTCAATTAGTTTTACACCACCCAAAAATTGGAGCACAAGATCTCTAAGAATCATACAAAATTAATTAAGCCCATCTTCTATGGAAAAAAAATAAATTGGCCAAATCCAGAAACTTTTTTGTAGGAGATTTGAGATCTTACATTTTCTTCCTGCCTCTGTGGCTTGACCACCCTGCCAAGAAAGGAAATTACATTGTTTTTCTCTTTATAAAACAAACCCATGCTCTCTGAGATGATTAAATACATTTCTTTCTAATTAACTTCCTGGTTAATTTCTTACATTGGTTGTGGAAAAGTTTCCTAAAGTTACATGTCTTTTCTACCGTCTTTGTTTCTGGCTAATAGCATATGCACTGAAATAGTATCACCAAAATCTCTTTTGCCTTTCCTGACGTTGTTAGGTACGGTGATACCTCTTTTGTGTTGTTTAGCCTCCCTTTCATCCTTTTTCCTTCAGTCCTTTGATAGATGGCACATTTGTTTACCTAGTGTCCTCATGTCTCAAAATTTACTGTCAATTACATTTGATGTGGGAAAGAATGAAGACAACCCAGCTCTAATTTTGTTTTAAACAATTTAATTTCACACGACAACCAAACTAGAATACCCTGTTTTGCCTCATTCCTATATTGTTTCTGTTCTACCTTATCATAGTTTTATAGCAAACGTTAAATATACTTGTATAGCTTAAAAGGACTGTTGAAAACTCCCTCTCACAGTAAAATTTGCATTAAGCATATGAAGTTGCAGTGCACTTTCAAGTATTCAAGTTAAAAGACAAAATATAGAAAAAATGCATATTAAGCTTCTAATTCCTGATAACAAAAGTTTTAAAAAGGTATTTATAGCTGTACATTTTTAGAATTCAGGGTCAGTTTTAGTTTGGGATTGCAGAATCTTTAGAGGGTTATTTAAACTTGTAGACTATTTTTTTAAAGATTTATTTTTAAAGAGAGAAGACATGCATGAGAGGGAGCAGAGGGAGACAAGCAGACTGCTCACTGAGCAGGAAGCCCCCTGAGGGGCTTGATTCCTGGATCTCAAGATCATGACCTGAGCTGAAATCAAGTTGGATGCTTAACCTACTGAGCCATCCCAGTGCGCCTGGATAGTGGCTTTTTTTTTTAACTTTTAGAATAACATGCATACCTGGAATTTCAGAACCTATCACTTTTACAACATCATAAAAGGCTTAAGTATCATTGTACAGGCTTATCAGAAATAAATGTTTTATCATTTTAAAACTGTATCTCATAATATGATAATTCTATTATTTGTATATACTTAAATTGAGGACATTTCAAAAATCAAAATAAATAAAGCAATTAGATGAAATGACCCAAAGAAATCCTCTTATAGTCAGATTTTTTAGCAGGTGCAAAACTTATTTTATATGAAAAAAACCACAGACTTTTCAAACTGCATATTTTTCTCTTTAAAACGAATGTTGTAAAGGTCTTGATTTCATAGTGGTTTAGTTTTGCTTTATGGAATTCAATTTACATTCACTTAATAGGCTTCTACTAAGTATCACCCCTTATAATTTAAAAGCACATTTCAGAAACTTTTATGTTTAAAGATGTATTTATGATTACATTGTAGAGTCCAGGCCATTTTCTTATAATATAGACTAGGTTAAAAATTAAGGTCCTGTTTATGCTCTTGAAATTAGGGTAAGCTCAAACAAATAAGGTCTGCTTTTGAAATCAATTATAACATACATATATATATTAGAAGAAGTAGAATTAGTTAGCATTGAGGTACAATAAATAGCCATTTTACCGCTAAATTATCTTTTTAAATGGCAAATTAAACTCATTATATTGTATAGACTGTAATATCAATATGACCCAAATCCTCCCCCAGTTTTAAAACACTGAAATACATTTCAAAAGAAAAGCATATTTTTAATATTTGAAAATCTATGTCATTTATTGTGTACAATGGGTAAAGTAGATCTGTAAAACATAATGCATGGATGGGAAATGTTGCAAAGATTTGTATAGCATTGCATTACTTGTTAAAGCCGTTTCTGGAGACTTTAAGCTATTTCTTTCCATTCCAGGATATTTCCATATATTTCCATTAATAGTACTCATTATACAGGCCATGAGTTCTTCAGATCAACCAGGTTTTTCATCCATATTTTATTGACCAAGGAATATACATTAAGAAATTACATTCTCAAGCACTTACAAATTCATCTTTTATTCCTGATCTTTTTGTCTAAAACACTTTACTTTGGACTTACATATTTTTTACCTTTCTTCAGTTTCCTCCTTAGTTTTGTCTAGATTTAGCAGACAGAAATTTTTCCAAGCAGGAACAATATAATGTGAAACCTTGATCAGATTTTTGAAAAATGCAGAAAATACAAAAAAAAATGGTATGGTGACACAGAGAAATTGTGGTGAGAATTTAAAAGTTAGTCATTGACTTGATAAATTAAGGCTTCCTAGAAAACATTTATGTAGTTTCTGGTTACCTAAATATTACAGAATCAACCTATATAAACATGGTATATTTCTATACCTGAATATAGTTTAAATTTCTAGTTAATTGGTTGAATGAAATCATTTTATCCTACAAAATGGGTGAGAAATTGAGCAGAGCCAAGGACTTCAAAAGCAGCTTTGTTTTTGTTATTCTGAAGTTGTGAAACACTGGAGGCTTGTTTTCTGGTCAAAACAGTTGTTTCTACTCCCATATTATAGACATTCTAATTCAGGGAATTCCATTCTGTGTACTTAATTTCCCTGAGAATCTAAACTGGAAATGATCTGTGTTGTCCTCAGCCAGTCATGAAAATCTGGTATGCAGATGCTATGTTTTATTCTAATGAAGTTACAGTGGTAGATAAATTGATTTCATGACTTGGTTGGAAGGATAAATTTTGCTATGATAAAAAGAACAATAAAGCCATATTTTCATATCATTTTTGGAGAAATAACCTGAATTTAGTGATTCTAAGTTATTCCTACCCCCTCCATTTCCCTGGCAAATATCAACTATGCATCTATTTGTTCCTTGTGATTGTGCATACGTAACAAATTGACTCAGAAAATACGACATTTGTAAAGAATCATATCTAAAAGGGCCAGCATCAAATTCTTTCTTGGACGAAATTGAAAAAAAAAACAAAAGATCTGATTGAAAGAGTAGTTTTCCCCCTCCTGCCCCAAAGGTTAAAAAATCCCAGCAGTGTTGTTTTGTCTCTGTCAGTATTTGACAGTACAAAACCTATTGTGCAGATGACTTAGCATTCATTTACTGTCACTTTATGTTTTGTTGTTGTTGTTTTAGAAAAATCTATTAAAAGAAACTGTCTGAAGTACTGGCAATTTAATGTGGGGGAGGGGGGAGATATAGGGAAAGGAATAGAAAGGGGAGGAAAGTGGAAATTGAGTGGGTGGGATAATGGTACAGATCCATAACTTCTTGTAGTTTATAGTAAAATCTATTTTAAAATGCTATATCTCTCATATAAAAAAGGAAATAAGAAATGGTTTGTTTTATAAGAGAGTAAGTTACAAGCCATCTTACTACTTAAGGAACTACCATGAGTTGAGTTGAACACAAATCTCTGCTCTAAGTTTTCTTAACTGTGTAGATCAAGTAAAGAGTAAGCAATGACTTCGTACAGAGGGAAATACAGTGCCGATGCTCTTTAGTATATCCTTTTATGTCCAAGAACTCTCTGGATTTATTACGTCATTGTAAGTTTTGCTTTAAATTTTAAATGTTTATAATATCATTTTGATGAAATTTTATTTTCAGCTAGAACATGGTGACATTTTTATTTCTATTTTTTCAGAGCATTAAGCTCAGCATATGACTTGAGAGTAAGTATTAGTGTGTTGAGATAACATATGTTCTCAATAGGTAACTGACACATAAAAGAAGAAAAATGTGATTTAATGAAGCAATTTCAGAATTTGTAACTTAACATATGGTTTGAGAAGAGGATAAAATCAATAAACAATGTGGACCTGAAAGCTCACAGACAGAACTACTTCTTAGGTTAGATTCCATATTTTACGACGTTTTAATGTTGTGATCATTGAAGCTTTCTTATTCGCTCCCAAAAAAATGCTATGGAAAAAAACAGCATTTTAGAATTTGATGTCCATTTTATAAATAGCATATCAGGTCAGTTTCTCTTCTAATAGGACAAAGAAAATGAAACACTTTTCCCCCATATTTTATATTAATTCACTCATCTATGTTGAACTATGCTTTACCCATCTGAATTTTTATATCCACTATATAATATATGTTATTCAGGATCACAGAAATATATTAGGTATCTGGAAAATATATGAAGAAATAATTTATCTCATAGAGAAGAGTCTCTTATGTTAGAACTTGTTTCTAGATCGCTTTTCTTTTTTTATTTCAGGATATTCTGAGAACTGGTATAATTGATGACCAAGCTTCTAAAACACTTCTATTTTATTACAAAAGAAAGAAGGATGTGTGTGTGTGTGTGTGTGTGCCATACATATTTGTTACAGATTAATTTGGTACTTGTCCTTACCAATCCAAACTTTCTTACCCGTTAGCTTCCCGTAAGTGACATATCACTTGTTGCCATGAGGGATATATCTCCCTTATTTGATCTCAATAAATACTTGTGGATATAATGAATATAAATGATTAATGTAGCCATTTGACTCCAGCCTGTTTATTTTCTGGTAGTCTCAAATGTTTTTCAAGATGCAGTAGCATACTGTTACAGAAATGTATTATCCTTTCTCGCCCACCCCTGAAACTATAGTCATGTTATATAATCACGTCCTTGAGACATCTACATTTGGTCTTAGCCCTTAGAAAACTGCCAGCAGCTTCTTGTCTTATTATAGAAAGGGGTTTACTTTAAGAATGTAGATGAATTTTTGAGGTTCTATTTATAACTTCTGGAATAAGGAGGCATAAGTTATCCTACTGGGTCATGTGAAAGATCAGAAAACTCTCAATTTCTAATGTAGTATTTGAGAAAATAAACTGAGATTTGGGGGAGCCATTTTTCAAAGGCCTTTTCAAGATGTGGTCTTACTAGAGGAAGCCAAACAAGGTTCTTGGTCCTTGTGCGAATGGGGAAGTGGGCATTATGTGTGGGAAGGACGGGAGAGAGTTTTGAAGGACATCTAAATCATTAGGAATGTTGACTTATCTTTATATAAGTGCTGTGAATAAATGTTCACCTTATACATGCTTCTAATCCTATCTAAAAAAATACTTTCTAATATGTTACTTTAAGATATGTGTGTGTGTGTGTATGTGTGTGTGTGTGTGTGTGTGTGTGAAAGAGAGAGGGGACGGAGAGAGACAGAGATTGTGTGCATACATATGCTTGCACACATGCTTTCCTGAGTTCATGTAACTCTGTCTTTAGATATTTTATTTTTATTTATTTGACACAAAGAGAGAGATCACAAGTAGGCAGAAAGGTAGGCAGAGAGAGAGGAGGAAGCAGGGTCCCCGCTCAGCAGAGATCCCGATTCCAGCCTCAATCCCAGGACCCTGAGATCATGACCTGAGCAGAAGGCAAAGGCTTTAACCCACTGAGCCACCCAGGCGCCCTTAACTTTGTCTTTATACTACTAATCTGTCTTGAAAATAATCTGGCTTCCAAGGAGGATCTAACATTTACACAACCCATCTGCACTCTTTTTTCAATCACTAACAATTCTTCAAGGACACCAAGTGTCATGATAGATCAAGTTGACTGCATTTCAAAGGTTCTTGAATTTTTTTGGAAACAATAAATGAGAGATAAAGACAACTGAGTAATGCAAGATATAAAAATAAAATAACCATGGTAATTAAGGATTTAGGTGCTTGATAGCACAGTTGTGCTCTGAATCATTTTTTGGTTACTAAGCAGCATTATTAATGATGCTTTCTAAGAGTAAAATAGGGAATACTAGAGTTGGCCAACTGGGACAGATTCAGGGCACTAAGAATGTTATTTCCTATTAGGATTTATTGATACACCCCGGAGATGTCAGGAAGGCAGACAGAGATACAAATGTGGAGCTCAGAGGAGCTGTCTGGACTGGAGATAGCATGTTAAGAAACCTCTGAACAGTTATTTATTCAAGTCATAGATACATATGAGAATGCCTGGAGATTGCAGTGAAAATAGAAAAGAGGACCTGGGAAAAATTCTAGGAGAAAATATCAACAAAGTCCAATGCCCTTATGACACGAGTTAAGGTCAGGTGTGGAAACTCACTGTCAGGATTATTAATATGGGAACCATGGGTAAACAAAACAATATTGCTCGGGTGGAGCCAAAAGAGGGACAGAGGGACAATTTCCCTCTAGCTGCAGTGTCCGTCCAGGGGACGTACACCCTGCAGCCAATGTCTTCCTCCCTCTTTATCTTCTCCATTCACTTATTCAGGAAAACCTTTCCTGACCTTATTGCCTATTCAGCTCTCCACACTATATGCATATAGAGCAGTTTATCATTCTTCAATTTATCTGAGTGGCTTTTTTAAACTAATATCGGTTGCCTTTTCTAGAATTTAATCTTCATGAGAGCAGGACCGTGCATAGTTGTACAGTTCGCTTGAATCCCTAGCACCTAGCATATTTTGGGATATTGTAAGTGTTAAAAATATTTGTTGAGAAGAAGAGGGGAGATAGGAAGGAAAGACAAAAGTGGTAGAGGGGAGAAAAAAGGAAGACTGGAAGCTATAAGGGAATAAATGAAGAAGAGGCCAGGGAAATAATAGGCTTCCCAGAAAAATATTAAGTAGATCATATAACTCTGATATGGGAAAAATATTACCTCAAAATATTAATTACAAAACACATGGATTAAGTGAACAACTCAACTATATTACTTGATGAATTATACAACAGGATACACACACACCCACACTCGCACATACGCACACACACAGGGAACCACCACTAAGATAAATACATAGGGTTCCTTCATGCCAGTTTCCAGACAGTAGTCTCCCAGGTAAAACCACCATTGTTTATCACTATAGAACTTTCTCCTTTATTTTGCAATTCATATAAAATGGAAACATACAACATGTACCTTTGGAGTCAGCACTATAGTTATGAGATTCATTCTGATGCTTTGATGATTTGATGAAAGTAATTGAATTATACCTACAGAAATTTGAAATTATCATTTTTAAAGAAATGATTTCCTTAGCTAAGGAGAAAGAAATCCCAGCATAATGCTGAGTGAATTTGCATTTTGTAATTTATGTGGAAAAACTAATCTTAACTTTAAATACGTTAACAAATGTTTAGTATTTTCTCTCACGTATAATAGTCTCCAAAACTAGCCCTATTAATTGAAAATTCTGTAAATTTCGCTTACTTTTTTTCACAATACTAAAGTGTTAAGACATTAGCAAAGCCATGTTAATGTCTTTGTGGTGAAATTTAACGTGAGCAATATTTTTGCTGACTTCTTAAAAATTAGATTGTATTTATTTATTTATTTATTTATTTTTTTTTTTAAAGATTTTTTTTTTATTTATTTATTTCACAGAGGGAGAGAGATCACAAGGAGGCAGAGAGGCAGGCAGAGAGAGAGAGAGGGGGAAGCAGGCTCCCCGCCGAGCAGGGAGCCCGATGCGGGCCTCGATCCCAGGACCCTGAGATCATGACCTGAGCCGAAAGCAGAGGCTTTAACCCACTGAGCCACCCA
>LNAC01000346.1:1336247-1483851 GCA_002007465.1 Ailurus styani | reverse complement strand
CCTGAGCCAGCCAGGGACCCCTAAATTTGATGAGTTTGGACAGACATACTCAGTCATCGAACTACCACCACAATCATGCTATGGAACATTTCCATCATTCTCGAAGTTCCCTTATGCCCCTTGGCAGTCAATTTCCTCATTTTACCTCTGGCCACTGGCAACCACTTACCTGCTTTAGGAATCTAAAGCTTTGAATTTCCTGGCATTTCATAAGAATGATATAAAGAATCTATTCTATTGTGGCTGGCTTCTTTTACTTAGAAAAATGCTTTTAAGAATCATTCTTGGTGTTGCATGGTGTCTTCTCCTTCCTATGGCTAAGTAGTTTTCCATTGCATGAATATACTGAAATTTATTGATTTAATCACCTGTTAATGGAAACTTGTTTTGGGTTTTTTTTTTGTCTTTTTGCCTGTTAAGAATAAATCTACTGAGTTTGGAATACACAACTTTGGGTAATTGTATCTTTTCATTGCTTTCTGGATAAATACCTAGCACTTAGACCGTTAGGTTGTATGGCAAAGTGATATTTTAACTTTATGAGAAACTACTAACCTGTTTTCTAAAGTAGCTGTACAATTTTACATTCTTACAAATAACGCATGAGAATTCTGCATCTTCATTCATGCTTGCTGCTATCAGTATTTTTAGTGGTAGCCATTAAGTAGAGTATGTAGTGGTATCTCATTGTATTGAGGTTATCTATATATCTATATCTATGTCTACATCTCTATCTAGATATACATAATATGCTTTTCCTTAATGACTAATGATACTGTGAGCTCCTTTTCTTGTGCTTCTTTTCCGTTTGTATTTATACTTTGGTAAAATCTCTATGCACATATTGTCCACATTGCTGAGAGTTGTGAGAGTTGTTTATTATATAATTATTGAATTGTAGTTCTTTAGGTATTCTGGATACAAGTTCTTTTTCAGATATCTGTTTTGAAAATATCTTCTCTCAGTATGTTTTTTGCTTTTAGTTTTCTGAACAGTGTCTTTCAAAGAGTAGAGGTTTTTAAATTTCAGTACGTCTAAAGATTCTACTTGATGCTTCGTGTCCTACAAGGTCTTTCCACTATGCATGTTGGAAGCATGAACTATGATCCTTTAGCTCCAGATATTTTTCTGCCTGTTTATTACTTTTTAATGTGGTTCTTTCTTCTTCCTATGTTAGTCTACTCTCACATGTGAGTTGATCAACAGTCAGTCAAAAACTTGGAGACTTCTCTGCAGATATATCAAGAAGATCTTTCTCTTCCTCTATGTAGATTTCCCCACTCCAGGACTCTGACCAGCAAAATCTAGCTTCCTTGGCCCTTCAGAACTTGGTTCTCTATATCAGCTCAGTAAGAGTCTCATTCTATGCATGGGTCTTCTCCCTGTCTCCACACTGGAGTCTGCATATTGTTCCTGAGCAACGAGTTGATGTAATTGCAGGACTTACTTTGGTAATTTCCTTTCTCTGAGGGTCCACAGTCCTGCCCTACCTGTTGTCCAGTGTCTTCAAACCATTATTTACTTACTTACTTACTTACTTATTATTTATTTATTGTGTGTATGTGTGTTTTCTAATTGCTTAAGGCAGAAGGGTAAATCTGTCCCCTGTTACTACACATTGTCTGGAAACTTTAATCTTTATCTTCCATAATATTGGAATTATTGTTAAAAAAATCCATATTAAATGGATTGTCAAATATTTCCATTTGAGAAAATGCAATGCCAAGAATATCCATATTCTAAAATATTCTAAGGAGTCCTTTGGTATTAATGAGTTCATAGACTCCTTCCTTCTTAAAATAATTTCAATGGGAAGATCCTTAATTTTCTATTTATATCCTGAATGACTCCTCCTCTCATGATTCACATTCTTAATTTTTTTATTGACATCTCCACTTGGCTGTTCCCATAAGCACATCAGCTACCTCTCAATGCCAAATTATCCTCACCAGACAAGTGTTTCCTTAGAGAATCAGTATTTGGCAGAAGATGAGGTAGTATTCAATAATCACTCTAGAGTATTTAGTTTGAGTAAGGCTGAATTAAATTACTTTTAAGTATCCTAGTGACCTACCTCACTTAAAGGCAATTTTATTCAGTCATCGGCAATTTAATCAAGCTAACTTCATTAATTTTCCATATTGTCTGCCATAGAAGTCTTTCTAAAAATGACAGTGGTTCTTATAATCCCCCTGCTTACAGACCTTCCAGTGTTTTTCATTACCTGGAGGAAGCTGAAAGTCTTACACATGGTATCCGACACCCCTTACGATGTAACTAAAGTTTATAATTGAGGTTTTGTCTCACTCTACTTCTCTTCCTCAAGAGTAGTATAATCTGTTGGTTAGGGTTATAGGCTCTAGAAGTCAGATGTTTTAATTTTTTAGCTATACATTCATCCAAAATTTACTAGAATACCCTAATCCTCAGTTTGTGTACTTCTAGAAATGAATTTAGGTAGTCATATCACATCCTTATGACAATTAAATGAGAACGTGCATTGCAAGGCATATAATACATGATGTCTGGCACTTGGTAAGTGCTCATTAAATCCTTGTTACTTTTATTATCTATTAACAATTAGCTATTTAGACTTTAAAAAAACATACTAAGCACAATCATGAGGCCATAATTTTGCTCATACAATTTTCATTGTGCCTAGAGTTTTTTGTTATTCTTGTTTCTGCTAAAATTCTTGGCATCATTCAAGGTCTGATTCAAAACCAAAAATTCTCTACAACTTCTTGCTTGCTTTTGACAGGCAGAATTACTATTTTCATCCTTCGCACGCTCATAACTGAATGCTCATTCACCAGTTGTAAGAATTACATTAGTAACTAATTATTTATTACCATATTTACCAACCTACTAGATTGTGTATTCAATTAAAAGATGTGGAAAATTTACAGTTGAGATAAATCTATTGTGAAATATTAAATTGTGTGTGTTTACACACATAATTACACATATATGTGTCCAAGAGTTTCTTTATGCCTATAATTGAATGTATCTTATTTTCCCTGAAATGTTTATGTAGTTGAAAAATAGAATTTGAAGGCCTGTACTCTTCCTGAGTTTATAAAATTTTCTTAATTTTCCATTTAATTTATTCAAACAGACAAGGTCCTTGTGCTCATGGCATTCACAGTATAGATTTTAAATAACTTACATATTCCAAAGAAAACAAAAAAAGTTTCTGTAAAAAGAATAAATGACTGATTTGAGAGTTTGGGAAAGGCTTCCTCAGCGTGGCAAATTGTAAGATGGCATGTGAAGAAGAGTAGAAATTAATTTGTTTGGGAGTGAAAGGAAGGAAATGTGTCATGAACAAAGATTCTAAGGTGTGAAGGGCATAAAATTTTGGAGTTATATTTCTACGTTTAAATCCTTAAAGGGGAGACAAGCTGGAGGGTGAAGATAACACGATCAGAATTGTAATTTTAAAAATCACTTTAGTGGCAAACATTGTGCAGACCACGTTGAAGGGCAACTAGAGTTAACAGGAGAAGAAGGAAGATATTCCAGTCATCCAAATAGGAGATGCTAGGCATGTGGACGGATGCTATTGGTAGAGAGGGAAAGAAGGAGAGAACTAATCAGAACCCATTACCTGCAGGATCTGCTGATGTAATGAATGTGGGATAAGGAAGAGGATAGAATGATTCCTGAGTTTAAGGGAGCTAGATTCAAGAAATAGTGTAAGAATTATCAGAATGTTGGCAACCTGATTTATACTTTTTAACTCAGAAGAAATGATCTCTAATGACTTGAAATTTAAGTGTTATTTTCTAAGAAAGCAAGAGGCCTAATTTTGCTTTGAAGTAGTTTTTGAAGATTGATAAAACAAACATATTTGAAAGCAATATTTAAATCTTTAATATTGCATACTTAGGAATTGTTTAATAAATGGGCACTGGATGAATATATTACAGTTAGAGACAAGATCATATTAACCACAGGGAGCATGGAGTATATGTGTTTCTCATATGGTTGATACTGTGGCAATTCATGTCTACGTGAAGTGAAGTGGAGATTTTACTTAAGAGATTATTCCAAAATTAGGTTCCAAGGCCTATTTTTTCAAGATCCTTTTATTCTTTTGAAATTGCTTTACTTCTCTGTTTTAATTTATACATGGAGATATAACCATCACAAAGGTTAAGAAATTTTAACTCTCACAAGCATTCTAATTTCCCTTTTACATTACAAAATATTTTATAGAAGGTATCTTAAAAACAAATTCGACTATTTAGTTTTTATACATCATCTATCAGTAAAAAATTGAAATCTTTACTCCAAATATATATATGTATGTATATTTATATACATATATATAATATACTCCATATATATGAATGATTCTGATATATTTTCATCAGAAATACTGAGATAATTATAAATTTATTAATATTTTAGTTGACCTGACACAAATATTCCTAATATATATTCTATATCCTTCTAAATCCATCTAGATAAATCCTTGTTGAATTTAATGTAATTCTGTGGTTTGGAAACTGAATAGCCCAGCTAGCATATATCCTTGCTAGAGTTAATAAATATCCTTCCATCACAAATGTTATTCTCAGTCAAAGAATAGAGATCTCATTGGATTATTAATACATTTTAACGTATTTTTAAGTATTTAGGGAAATGTCACTTTCTCAAATTTTCTCTTAAGTAAACTGTGAATTCATAGCTTATAATTATACTCATAAATATTCCATTAAAAATTACTTAAATGAAAAAAAAATTACTTAAATGATTTACTTTAAAAATCTCATGTCCAGGAATTATAGAAATATATTAAGAAAATATTTCTTTTTCTTTGTAAGATTTAAATACTCTGAAAATAAATATCATTATCACATCATGGTAGTTTTTGAAAATATGTTTCCTGCACAAAATTTGAATCTGTTGAATTTTCTTTCTAAAACAATTTTTTGGGGGACACCTGACTGGTAGAGCCATCCAGTTGGTAGAGCATGCAACTCTTGATTTTTGGGGTTGTGGGTTCGAGCCCTATGTTGGGTGCAGAGATTACTTAAAAATAAAATCTAAAATAAATAAAGAGACAAAATTATTTTTTTAGTCCTCCTTTGTTTTTTTTTTTCTCTCACAGGAATGAATTCAAGTATGCTAAGTGACTATTTGAGTCTTAGAGTTATTTCTTTCCCCAATTTAATGCATGTGGTAAAATGATTCATCTATGGAAGTTGAAACTTTTTTCAGGAATACTAGCATTAATAAGCTCTTTAAAGATGCTGTCAGTGAAAATGGTCACGTTAAGGTTTTGAAATTGCTGTTTAAATTGAGAAAATAAAGCACTCTTCACACCTACTTAACAGGCTTCTCTTTGTTGTACTTATCAAAGAAAGACCAAAATTTAAGCAAAGTCTCACAATATTTTGCCATGTTAGCTATAAGAATGGACCCAAATGCTCCAATCAAAATAACCACCCTTAAATCTTCAATTCCATACCTCATGTGCTCTGAGCCACAACTATGGGGAAAAGTTTTTCAAATATTCTTTAAGTCGCCATACCCTTTCCACAGTTCTTGCCAAAGTTCTACACAGTAGGAACTATGAAAACGCGTGCCAAACCCTCACGTTCCTCAGATAGCCTCTAACAGCTGCAAACCCTTAAGCTTCAAGTGCAGCTGCCTTAAGTAGAACTATTGAAAGGACCCACAAAGGCAGATACACAGATTACATATGTTCAATAACTTTAAAGCAATAATAAGAATATGTGGTTATATTAAGGCCATTAGACAGGAGGGAAATTGTACCAGCACTCTCTAATTGACCTTGCAGGGAGGGTCTGATCTCCCTGATTGTCTCTCCATCAGTAGCCAAATCATCTACTTTTGTTAGGATTATATATTCTTTCAACACACAAAGCCACACCAAATAAGAGGGCAATGACATCGGTTCAGTTTGTGCCTGCCCTCTGATTTGTAATTATCCGAGGGAGCACCATGTGAACCGTTAATTCCTGAAAAGTCTAAAGCAATCCCTGGCACCAAATTACTACTAGGGGCCCAATATATGTGATATATGTACCAACATGGAAAATGGAACCTACCACAGACATCTGAGCTATACCATATAAAAACAAAGAGCAACTTCATCTGATAGAAATAACTTAAAACATATTTTCTTCTCATTTTTAAAAAGTAGCTTCAACCCTGCAGTTCCTTGTTCTTAAATATTAAAATAAGTTCAGTTAATACTTTATCCTTTTCTCTTTTCTTTTTAAGAATGTTAGGAAACTGGACAATTTTAATTGTTCTTATGTTTTCAGCCTCTAACTAACTTTATTTAGTTGAATGAACACTGTCAGGAAGGTCCAGGTGAAGATAGAAACTGGCATTTAAAGATCTTTTACTGTAAATGTGGGCAAGTGAATTCTTATCTCTGCCATTTTAGTGCCCTTATATTCACTTATGCCCAATCTCTGTGCTGAAACTTCACATTTCTTCAAACATCCATCATTAGAGGCAAATGAATAATTCTGGATTTAGAAATAAGTGAAGTCTACGAGTAACTTGAATGTGAGGTGAAGCTAAAATGTGTTAAAAATCTTGGGTATCATAGTTTTCATGTATAAGATATAAAGAATATTAGCATTTTATCAGTTCGTATTACCTGTTCTAATGCAGAGGAGGCACAATGTTAAACTTTGGGCAGAGAACATAATTCTAAATAATTGTTTAACTTATGGTTTAATTTTCTCGTCCACCTAAACTTAATTATAGTTAAAATTAGCAGATTCGTGTCACTATATCTTCCTTAATGGGTGTCTTTTACTCTGCCGTGTTCTGTGTAAGCACTTAATTTTCATTTATATTATCTTTACTTAATCACTGACCCATCATTGGGATATGTAGAGCATTTATCACTGTTTCCATATGTGTATCAAACATTGTGATGAACATCTTTGTGAATAAAGGTTATGTGAGAGCTTTGGTAAGATTCTGTATCCCTCAATAGTAGGTTCATCATTCAACTTCTATTTGAAATGTTGTCTGAAATCTCACTCCTTCCTGAAATTCTTTGATGGGAAACATCACTTGCTATTTATTTGTCAGACAGAGAGAGTGAGAGAGAAAGAGAGCACAAGCGGGGTTGGTGGGGGGAGGCGGCAGGCAGAAAGGGAGAAGCAGACTCCCCGCTGAGAAGGGAGCCTGATGAGGCACTCGATCCCAGGACTCTGGGATCATGACCAGAGCAGGAGGCAGATGCTTCACCAACTGAGCCACCCAGGCATCCTGTCTTTTTATATTAAATCGAATTTGAATCCATTTTTCAGCGAACTTTAATCTTGAGTTAATTATGACCCAGTGTTCCTCAGCCTCACTCATCTTCTGTGACTTAGGATATGGTTTTGAAACACTGTCAGCTGAGTGTGGTTCAGTAGGGCACACAATGGAGTACTGCCCAACTAGCATTTGGGGAGATAAGATGAAAGTTAGCTGTCTTCTTTGAGTATGATTTCTTTGTTTTCTCTTGAAATGCCTGTTTTAAGGGAAAATATAGACGTGGGTGTGGGCCTGTGTATCTTTTTGTGTTTGTGATCACATGTGTCAACAAAAATGTGCTAGGTACAATAAAACACTTTCAACATTTTTCTTAATAGCCATTTCGGAATTTAATCACATTTGGTATAAAAATAATGCATTAAATTGGATAACAGTAAAAATAACTAAAATTTATCAATGTGCCAGTCACCTTCCATTTCTTTAGGTTAACCCACATATCAGTGCTAGGAAGTGGAATGATTTTATCTTCTTTTGTAAGTGGGTTAACTGACTTAAGTTACTTGTCCTAAGTCAGCTGGTGAGCCAGAATTAAAACTCAGGAAGTCAGCCTAACCTTCCTGGTTTCTAACCACAGCACTGATCCAACTCTACAGCAAAGATAGCTTTATATCTAGAGAAAAGTATTGGCATAACATAGGTAACAAATGTGTTATTTTTAGAAAAATTGTATTTCGGTTATGCTTTCCTAACCTAAGTTAGATTTAGAAAGTAAAGAAAAAAACTGTGATGAAATAATTTTTTTTCATATTTTAATGTGGATAGACTATTTTACAAGGCTACAAGACATACTACTTAGTAAATGTGTGTGTGTGTGTGTGTGTGTGTGTGTGTGTACACATGAACATTTATCATCCTTTCATAGGCGNATTTTACAAGGCTACAAGACATACTACTTAGTAAATGTGTGTGTGTGTGTGTGTGTGTGTGTACACATGAACATTTATCATCCTTTCATAGGCATACTTGGGGATGCTTCTGGCTAATGCATTCTCCTAGTGGAACCCCTGGTCTGTGTGCTTGTACAGAGGACAAGGCCTTCTTGACATTCTGGTTCTCCCTTCTTAGGCACATTTCTCCCACAGGCTCATAGAACACTGTCCTACTGTATGTAGATAAAATGGAGGTTGTGAAATGCAGTCCGTGTTTTCATTCTTGCTTTGACTGAACATCTGCTCACCCAAGACCAGCTTTTTTTAGTTCCATCTACTCATTACTATGGTTACCATGGTATATACTCTATTTTAGGCCTGTATCTATTGGCGTGTGGCCATTCTCTTTGGGAAGAGAAAAGAAAAAGTTTTCCAGAGCCAAACTGGCCTTCTATTCAGTAAATATGGTAATTTCTGCCTATGCTAAGTTTCCTTCCCTCCCCTTTCCTTTTATGTTTGGTGTTCTTCTGTTTGGAAAGGATCTTTCCATCCAACTTTTTTGTGTGGATTTAACTACACATTTTCTACTTAATTACTCCCTCTGTTTTGAAAAGTTTCCCCTTAATTGCACTCATATAGGGTTTGTTTCTATAGTTATTGTGATATTTAAATGTGACAGTTGCTTGCTTATATTCTTCTAAATATGGTATCTAAGAAGAAAAAGCTCTGATATTTCTTGAAGAAGATCATGCTATTAGATTTTAGTCATGTGCTGTCTAATAGAAGAGATAGCCAATAGCCTTATGTAGTGATTGAGTTATTGAATTGTGAACTCTAAGTTGAGTTTTGCAGATTTTGAAGACTTAGTAGAAAAAAGAATATAAAATACCTTAATAATTTGTATTGATTACATGAAATAATATTTTGTTATAATAAGTAAAATGAAATATATTATTAATTAATTTCACTTTTTAATCACTTTTTAAAATGTGACTGCTAGGAAATTTAAATTTAATATGTGGGTCATATTCTATTTTAATTAGATTTCGCTGCTTTAGAGCACTTCTGAAAATCGAGATGTCAGTAAGCAAAAAATAATAATTAGTATATTCATTATTTGGGGTCATATTTGTGTTCTTATTGTCAGCTACAATAATTTCTTTGCTTAAAGGTATGTCTCCATGGTTCATAAATGCCTGTCATTTAAAGGTAATGTATTTGAATTACCTAAGAAATGTGAATCATACAATCTTTACCTTCCAGCAAAAACTCTGTGTGTGTGTGTGTGTGTGTGTGTGTGTGTGTGTGTGTTAGGGAAAGATAGTATATATATATATTATAGATGGATTACATGTAATATATAAATAATCTGGTGGAATTATATATATAGATATATATATGTAATTTCTCAGTTGAGCTAATAAATTGTTATCCTTCTCAACTATAACCTATATTTGTCAATGTAAAAACATTTTTTTAGTAGGGAGGAAACCTTCACCGTCAAAATATACACCAAAGAGATCTGAGAAATAAAGGCCTACAACTCATGCATTTTCTTATGAAAGGGGAGTAGCTCATCATCATATTAAAACAATTAAAATTATGTACAAATGTAAATATATCTAGTTTATAAGCCTATTATCCTAGGTTCTACATGCACTCAATATTAGTAACAAGTTTATAGCGGGGGAAAGAAAGAATTACTAGGGAATCCTAGGAATTTAGAGAATTTCTTCTCTACATCTTACATATCTATGGACTAGATCCAAAATATTCCAAATAATTGATGTTTCCAAAGGTGGGTTTGAGTTGGTAAGGACAAATTAAAGTATTTATATTAGCAATTATATACCCAATATAAGAAATTGGTAACACGTTTTTAAAAACTTGTCACCAAAAAACAAAATATAATAAACTTTGTTATTTTAAAACCACTTATTCTTTTTTTAAGATTTTATTCATTTATTTGACTGAGAGAGAGAGAGAGAGAGAGAGAGAGAGAGAGAGAATGAACGGGGGGAGGGGCAGTGGGAGAGGGAGAAACAGACTCCCTGCTGAGCAGGGAGCCTTGACATGGGGCTCAGTTCCAGGATCCTGAGATCAGGACCAGAGTCAAAGGCAGATGCTTAACTGACTGAGCCACCTATGTGGACCCATAAACTGTTTATTCTAATTTAATTTTTTATCTTATTTAACTTTAATTGTGTTGTTTTATGATAAGCTATAGTTATAAAATTTAGTTTTCTGGAAAATTTTCTTATTCCTAAAATACCATTTCAGGTGAAAAAATATATTAAATTTTCTCTTTATTAAAATACTTCCAGAACTAGAACAAACAATCCTAAAATTCTTATGGAACCACAGAGGACCTCAAATAGCCAAAGCAGTCTTGAAAAAGAAAAATAAAACTGGAGGCATCACAATTCCAAATTTCAGGTTAAATTATAATGCACTTTGGTACTGGAATAAAAATAGACACATAGATCAATAGAACAGAACAGAAAACCCAGAAGTAAACTGACAATTATATGGTCAATTAATCTTTGACAAAGGAGGAATGAACATATAATGGGAAAAAGACAGTTTCTTTAACAAATGGTGTTGGGAAAACTGGACGGCCACATGGAAAAGGATGGAACTGGTCCATTTTCTTTCACCGTACATGAAAATAAACTCAAAATGGATTCAAGACCTAAACGTGAGACTTGAAACCATATAAATCCTTGAAGAGGGCAGAGGCTGTCATCTTTCTGGCATTGACCATAGCAGCATTTTTCTAGATATTCCTCCTAAGCCAAGGGAAATAAAAGCAAAAATAAACTATTGGTATTATATTAAAATAAAAAGTTTCTGTACATTGAAGGAAACAACCAATAAAACTAGGCAGCCTACTGAATAGGTGAAGATATTTACAAACACATATCTGAGACAGGGTTAGTATCCAAAGTATATAAAGAACTGATACAACTCAATACACAAAAAACAAAAAATCCAATTAAAAATGGGCAGAAGTACTGAATAGACATTTCTCCAAGAAAGACATGCAGATGGCCAAGAGACACATGAAAAGATACTCAACATTACCCATCATCAGGGAGTGCAAATCAAAACCACAATGTGATATCATCTCATTGCTGTTAGAATGGCTAAAATCAAAAACAGAAGAAACAACAAATCTTGGTGAGGATGTGGAGAAAAAGAAACACTCTTGCACTATTGATGGGAATGCAAATTGGTGCAGCCATTGTGGAAAACAGTATGGAGGAATATATGCACCCCTACATTATTGCAGTATTATTTACAATAGCCAAACTATGGAGGCAGCCCAAATGTCCACTGATAGATGAGTGGATACAGGAGGTGTGGTATATATACACAATGGAATATTATTCGGCCACAAAAAAGAATGCAGTCTTACCATTTGCAATGACATGGATGGAGTTAGAGAATATAATGCTTAACAAAATAAGTCAGTCAGAAACAGACAGATACCATATGATTTCACTAATACATGGAATTTAAGAAACAAAACAAACAAGCAAAGGAAAAAAGAAAGAGAGAGAGACAAACCAAGAAAGACCCTTAACTATCAAGAACAAACTGATGGTTATCAGAGAGGAGGTGGGTGGAAGGATGAGGGAAATAGGGGCAGGAATTAAAGAGTGACTTATCATGACGAAAAAAGAGAAAAGAAAAAATATATAATAAAAGAAGTGATTTCAAAAAGTAAAATAAATAAAATACTTCCAATGTTATCCTTATAGCTCTACCACACAATATACATTTACAAAATAAAATTTAGAGAATAGTGAATATATAAATAACAAACAAGGGCGCCTGGGTGGCTCAGTGGGTTAATGCCTCTGCTTTCGGCTCAGGTCATGATCTCAGGGTCCTGGGATCGAAGCCCGCATCGGGCTCCCTGCTCAGCGGGGAGCCTGCTTCCCCCTCTCTCTCTCTGCCTGCCTCTCTGCCTCCTTGTGATCTCTCTCCCTCTGTGAAATAAATAAATAAAATCTTTTAAAAATAATAAAATAAAAATAAATAAATAAATAAATAACAAATTTGCATTTCAAAATATTACTCTTCAAGAAAAATTGATTCAGGCATTTGGAATCATTTAGAGAGGAATTAAAGTATCAGTGATTTCAGTTTAGTCTTTGATTGCTGTCTTTTGGTTAATTAACTTTTAAGAAGAAACTATTGCTTTTGTCATTTAGTCAAATGTAGGAAAAGAAAGGCATGGATATTTACCGGGTTTCTTTTTTCAGTACACTTGGCGGACTTTAGGTTTAGACCCAAATCTGTTAAATAGAGGAGATGGTGCAGTCCAGAAACTGAAAGTTACATCTTTTCAGTACATTAAGTTTAAATTTCTGGAGATGGAACACAATGTAATATGGGAAATTTGAAAGTTATTTCGCTTTAAGTTTTAAAAATAACTTCCTTGATGCCCCAAGGCTTAGAGTTCACTTAAATTATAACAGATACTTAGTCTTTCTCTGTGTATAAAAACATATGTTTTGGATAAAAGTCGCAAACTGAAAACAAAAGAGAAAAGCGTCACTGCTCATAGGCATTATGACTTTGAAAATTTCCTCTGCTTAAAGCATTTCAAATTAGCACAATGACCAAACTATCTTCTAACTTTCTGGTCTTGGAGCTATGATTTCTTCACCTGGATTTTTCTTTGGAAGGTGGGTACATCATGGCAAGCAGGAAGAATTTGAAATTTTGAAATAATATTGAGCATTCTTTGGTAACTAATTAGTTTGGTAATTAGTTAGAGGCAGCTAACTTTACTGTTTTGTTCAGTTTTAAAAATTTCTTCTGTGTAGTGTTAAGGATTTTGATAAAGAGGCAAAAGAGGAGTATAGAGAGTATGGAGTCAGGGTGGTAAAAAATATGAAACAGCATCACTTTAAAGTTGGAGTGTTATTGGAGTTGAATATTGGCCAATAGAGAGCTGTGTCCTTATGTTGCATTTTTGCAATCTGATGCAAGTGTGAACACAAGATTAGTGATAATCAAGGACGGTTGTAAACGTATTTGTGATGAAGATTTTGATAGTTGGTTCCACTGAAAATTTTGGAGGATTGTAATTTTATAAGGTATTTCTTAAATTGGCACTCACAAGGAATTTGTGATTTTATATAAGAAATGCTCCATCCAAGCTAAATTTTTGTCTCAGAAATAGCATTACTGACGGTAACTAAAGGACCAGTGAACTCACTGTCTAGTCAAGGTCCGAGTCAGTGTTCAATGCAGCAATCTTAAATTGCATCATGATGTTTTTAAAAAGTGAGATTGTATTATTTATTTCTTATCTTAAATAATAAAGTGATTTGTAACTGTATTATGTTAAGTCATTGCATTGATAACATGCCTACAGTGAGTAGAAACATTTAAAAGTAACCTATTTGGGTGTATCAAACTTAATAAAGTTACTCAATCCCTAAATATACTCAAGAACTGTAAATATTTATTCTGCAGTAAGAGCTAAAATGTAGTGATTGCTTTATGTATTTTTTCTTCTACAGTTTTTTTCTGTGTAACATGGATCTCTCCATCTGTATCTCAAAATATATCTACACCTGTTTCATTAATAAAGCATATCAAAATAGACATATATTTCAACTTATCAGTGCCTTAGATTGTCACAGCCATGTGTTAAGGTTATGTTCTTTTAATTATATTGAAATGCTGCTGAGAAACCAAAGATTAATTTCTTTATATTGCCAATTTTAGTTGATCTCTTTTTAATTTTAGCTTTTAGTTTGAATGTTGGCTCCCAATTTGACCCAGGATCTAATGTGCTTAGTTTAGGAATCAATAAAACTTGAACTTGTCTTGGGACGCCTAGTCAGCTAGGTGGCTGCTTTCAGCTTAAGTCATTATCCCAGGGTCCTGGGATAAAGTCTGGCATCGGGCTCCTTGCTCAGCAGGAGCCTGCTTCTCCCTCTACCTGCAACTCCCCCTACTTGTGCTCTCTCTCTCTCTCTCTGTCTGACAAATAAATAAATAAAATATTTTTTAAAAAAGAAAAAAGACTTGAAGTTGTCTAGACATTTACATATCTACAGACTACTGTCTAGGACAACCTAGCCTAGAATTAAGCACATCTCTTGATCTAATGTGGGTATTATTTAAAAAAAAAAACATAGATTACACTGCCATGAATAAGTATTCATAATTATTTAGAATTCTAATGTGCAGCAAATATACTGTCATTTTTTTTTTCTGGAAATGAGACACGAAGACTTAGAATTTAGGGTTTATTTGTAATATCCTGATAAAACACTTGCTGTGAGTCGCTAGTAAGCCTCTTAAGGCCACACCAATACTCACAGTGACATTGCACAATTCAGTGACCTATGTAGTGCTTGGATCCTTTGCTGGAACTCTTTCTGATGGAGTAAAGGAGTAACGAGGAATGGTAAAAACAAGTTGCTCAATGAAAAAAGAACACAACTAAATCCTGCTTATGATAATTTTGTCACTAAACTGAAAAGATAATACTGGAAGTCGGAGTTTTCATTTATTTACTTTTTTGCTTCTCTAAGTTCATTCATGCAAATGATACTGTTCCCAATGTGCCAGAACGTTTCATTAATAATAGGGAAATACCTCATTGCCAGTGGGGTTGAACAGGCTCTCATCCACATTCCTATTTTATTTCAGCAGATTGAACTTCCCTTCCTTCCATTTCTCCTTTTTCTGTCACTAAAGGAGCATGCAATGCACGCACACAGACTTCATTCTCTCTTATTATTTGCCAGCTGTAAGGCTAAAATGCCAAGCTCTAAAATGTGTTTTTTTTTTCAAACAGCAGCAGCAGCAGCAACATCTGGATTTATGCAACTTTAATCTTGGCTGGTTTCCTTCTTTCCTTTTTGGCCTTCCAGGCACCTGTGGACGTCCTGCACATATACAATGACATCAAACCGTAGTTAGAAACCTGATTCTCTTGGTATAATGAACAATGATTAGTTAGAAGCATATAAAACCACAAACTGTGAGTAATAAAGACCAAGTTCCATGCATTGTTGATAAGAAGCAATGAAAACCTAACTTAAAAATTAAGTGAATTTAAAACAGTTAATGAAAACTAGAGTCACCTGAATCTTTTATTTTCAAACATTATTATAAAATCGTGGGCTGGATTAAAAGCAGAAATGCCCCTTTTGTCTAAAGGGGAAGGCTCTTGTCGTAAAATATTAAGCCTTGGTTTTAAGCTAAAAGTACGTTGGAAGGAAGCCAAGAAGTTCTTCCAAATACCCCTGGCAAATTTCTTAATCATCTTAGATACTTCTGGGTTTTCCTGATACCTCGAAGTTCCTGATGTCTTTTTGAACTCCTAACGGAATGACTGCAAAGTGGGATTTGGAGATTACTCAGAAAAGCAATCAACAGTTACAGAAAGGAAGCCATGTCTGTCACAGTAGTGACTGCTTGAAACTCCATTCTACATAGGTCATATGGCATTCAAATATAAAACCTGAGACAGAGTGTTTGATCTGCAAAACCTAACAGGGTGTGATTCTGGTCTTTCTTTTCATGGCATGGACTCATCAGTTTATGTTTTAAATGCCTTGGCTAACTACCTTCAGATATGAATATCAAAAAGCTAAGGATAGGACAAAATCCATCCCCATCCTTTTGTCTCTTTGATTTAATAAAATCCAAACCATTTGTATATCAGGAAATAAAGGAGGAACTATTGTAGTTCTTAGCATGAGTTCATGGGAGATTTGGGTAGAAACCTGTGCTTGTCAAATTCTAATATAACCAGGCATTTAAGTGTGCAAAAAATAAATCTAATATCCCATGTAACATAGGGGGAAAAAGTCATAGGATATAAGTAGTACAATCAATGGCAGATGACTATTGTGTGTAGTAAAGGAAAAATAAATTAGGTAATATCCTTTAAGTGATAAAACACGTGGAAGGGCACATAACTCTTTCCATTCACCTGCTCATAAACTGTCTTCAAAATGCACACTTACAATGTTCACCTAAACTGATCATCTTCATTGGAAACCGGATTAGTAAATCTTATTACTTTAATGCACACATTTTGTTGTATGTTATCTTCATTAGTTTTTTTTAATTGTTTCAAAGTTTTGGTGTTAGTATCCCTAATTCTTCAGTAGCTACATTTAAAAATCACTTCTCTCACCCATACTCTTGATCTTTTGATGTATTTAAGAGATTATTGTCATCTTCACTTTATGAATTATGCTATAAACATATTTAAGATTGAGTTAATTCACATTAATATATTTTTAAAACTCATTTTGAATTCCCAATTAAGTGTATTTTTAATAGACCAACCACAAAAATGAGCAGTAGGGTGTATATTCAGGGCATAAAATATATATTCCTGCTTAATATTAGCCAGTTATGTTGTAGAATAACTTGAATATACTTGGTTTTCTGTTATTTTCAATTGAGTTGCTTCTTACAAGAATTTGTGTTTTTTATATCATATCTTTATTCTTATCCATTAGGTAAATATGTGGGACATCTGATATTAATCATTATGTTTGGCTCCAAATCCTTGTAATAAATTATATATTGGTATCCATCAATTAAACCAGCAAGTACAAGCCTTAAATTTGCCAGGAAATTAATAGCATAATATTCTTGCAGAGTAGGGCATAATTAATTTAAAGACCACAAAGGTCCCATGTGAAGGCACAAAGAGAAGTGCAAACATGTACTATAAAATAACAACTCTTAGAACTATTCACTATATTCTCTCTTCTTTTTCACTAAAGCATATTATATACTGTTGATTTTAATAATTGCTGTTTAGAGAAATATGGGAGAACAGTGTATTTTAAAGGGTTTTGGTAGAAAAACCACGGCCCTCATCTTATTTCAGATTCTCATTGTTGTTCACTTGGATTATTACAATAGTCACCTGCTCTGATTTCAATCCCTCTTCCAGGTTTCTGGGAATGTGTTCTTTCTAAAATCCCTCAGTGTTCATGTTTCTCCTCTGATTAAAATCTTCCTAAAATCTTTTGCCATGACAACCTCTCAAACCTCATCTTTTGCCTACTTGTTTTATTAAAACGTATGTTTTGAAACACACAAGTGCACATCATTCATTGAACCTTCAGTGTTTTACTGTCTCCATGACTTACAATACTGTCAATTCTGCCTGGAATGTCCTTACTGTTTTATCTAACCTTGCTTTGCTACATCCGTGTGCCTGGCACAATCCAATCAAAAAATCCCAGGTTAAAATTATTTCCTTCAGGAAATCTGTGAGTCTGAGTTAGTTATTCACCCCATATTACCTCTGTATCTTCAGTTTAGTTACATTGTTGCACTCTTTGCTCTAATGAATTTACACTTGTCCCCCATTGGAGATTTTGTGATGCTTCAAAGCTGGAACCACGTGTTGTTTACACATGCATTTCCTGTGTCTAGCAGAGTACGTACACGCTTAGCAAATATTTATTGAATGAAAAACGGAAAGAAGTGAGTTGGTTAAAATGAATAGAAGTCAGTACAATAAAGAATATTTTTATTCTCTATAAACTTGCCGAAGGTTGTTGAAATAGATCGAGTATAATCAATCCTGTGTGTTTGAGGGTCTGTCTCATCAGAAGAGAAACCATCAGCTATTATGTATAGCAAGCTATGTTGTGTTTATCACATGTAAAATCTTCTTATCCTGAAAATTGCCATTGATTTCCTCTTTCCCTATCTGCCCCCTCTTTGCTTTCTCTTTTCTCTCTTTCTTCTAAGAACTAAGCATTTATTATTTGCCAGAAACTTCTCTAGGACATGGTGTTAAAGGGGTCATTAATGTTTATTTATGGTTACCAAACTCTCTTGCGACAGTGCAAATGAGTTTTTGAAGTGTAAAGATGGGGACAGTAAAATATTTTTTTTTCCACATAGACTGCCATAAAAAATAACTAGCCTCTATTATTTCCAGTGCTTGTTCGCTTGACTCGTTTCTGGTTCTCTGAGTAATGTTCCTAAAGATTATACTGGCTCTTTTATTTCTTTATAGTTTACGAAAATACTTATTTGTGAAAAGGGAATTAGGTGAAATCCAATAAAAACAGACTATAGAAAAGAATGGAGTCACGCCTACGTTGAAGATTTAATTCATAAAACTCAAAACTGTAATCTATCAACCATCATCCCAACAAATTAGAAAGCGCTATACATTATCTTTGTGTTATATTTATTTTGTTATAAATGTAAGCAAATAGTATGTTGTTCCCATCAATCCAATTTTGTATTTTATCACTGGCCAAAAAGACCTTGCAAAAAGGAAATCAACCTTGAGGGTTATCCATTCTTCAAACAGACCTCTTTACCAAGCTGCTTTTCTGTGTTAAGTTTGCTCTACTTGCATGCTTTTAGGCTTGAAATCTCTAATTAAGTGCTACATTCTTTCTGTTAGCTAGTAATGGTTAAAGTGATGGAACCCGTTCTAGTTCAAAACAATGTTACTTCGGAAATATAAACTCATATTTATAAAATGGCAGTTATAATATATAATATATAAATGGTAATATATAAATGGTAATTTTAATCTTTAAAAAGATCTCTTAAATAGAATTATTCTAATAGATCTTACAGGATTCAAGAGTATTTTTACTTACCCTCATGTTTTCTCTGTTAGCAATTATGCATGCTCTTTGATACTACTTTGACTATCTGTGAAAGATTCTAGTATAATTCTTGGCACATATTGAGGACTCAGGACTTTATTTCCTTTCCTCCCTCTATGCCTCAGGACTATTACATTTAAGTGGAATCTTGCCTGATTATTCTAGCCCAAACTAACCACTTACTTCCTAAATGCCATTAAACACACCTAATGGCTTAGAATTAAGTTATATTATGAATTTTATTTTGAAAAATAGTGGGGAATCCTCTCATATGTAAATGTGCACCTAACTGGAAATAATGTATATCTGTTGAGGGCAGAGATCAACTTCTAAGCAGATTTTGCACATTTTCGACTAGCTATTGCTTTTAAAATGGATCTATAATACTGTGCCTATAACAGCCTCTAAAACTTTTTTTTAAAACAAAAATTAAAATCTTATGCCATATATATTTTTTCAAAATGGAATAAAAAAGAATCAAGTGATATACATGAAGACATTTCATAGACACATACCATCCATATATCCCATTTTCACAAGGAAATTTTACAAAATAGAAATGAATTACTGCGTATTTTTCTACTAACTACAGAGTGACTGTGGTTTGCCTATGGGTTTTAGTTATATATCCCAAGCTGAAATAAGTCAAAAGCAAATAAACTTGTGGTTCATAAAACACTTACATTTGGTTTATAATATTTTTCCTTTAATTATAGAATTGGCCAATTTAGAATTTGGCTGAAAACCTTTATTTGACCATTATCATTATGAATGGTGTTGCACAGGCAACTACCACCTTTTTTTGAATGACCGTAAAAGCTGTCTGGATAATCCCCGGGCTTGCCCAGGCACCTTCCACAGTCCCTGCTGTGTCAAGTCGCAGATGGCCCTTTTAGAATATTCTCAACCATATCACTCCTCCGTTCCACACTTTCCAGTTACTTACAAGGCTCCGCATGGCCTGTGGAGTCTTTCGAAACTCATAAGGTTCCCTGAGCTGTTTCTCTCCTACCTCTGACTTCATCCCTCAGCATGCCCCTCATTCAGGCCACGAGCACCACACATGCCTCCTTACTGGTCCTGAAGTACTTCCGCCTGTATACTTGGAGCTTCTGCTACCTCAGACTCTTCTCACACACATTCCGTGGCTGGCTTTCTCCCTTAATTCAGATCTCTGCAAATGTGTCCTTATTAGAGAGGTTCTCCATGGCCTCCCATTCTAAAACAGCACCTCTTGCCACTCGTTCTCTCCATTGCCCCACTTTGATAGTTTGTGTTTTTTTATATCATATTATAATTTACTCCATTTATTTATTATCTGTCACCTTCCCTTAGAATATAAGCTTCATAAGGGCAAGGACTTTGTGAGGCGCATGGATGACTCAGTCCCTTGAGATTAAGACTCTTGGTTTTGACTCAGGGCTAAGTCCCTATGTGGGCTATAAGCCCAGCAGGGAGTCTGCTGGAGATTCTCTCTCCCTTTCCCTCCCCTGGCCCCCTGCTCACACATGCGCACTCTCCCTCTCTCTCTCTCAAATAAATAAATCTTTAAAAAAAAAAAAAAAAAAAGAACTTTGCTTGTTTATGATTTCAATTCCAAAGTCTAGAAGTGATATATATGTGTGTATGTGTATAAATGTATATACACACACATTTTCCTTAGTTATAATCTGTAGACCTATTATAAAAAATAAATATAAATTGCATATGAAGCATTTATTAGTTATGCTATTCCTTTTCATATGCTTTATTATGCAGTGAATGTCTTTCTTTCCACTTAAATATAAGTTTTTTGAAGGGAGAGGTTGATTACATCTGCTTAATTTTAGTCATTGCTGCAATACTGAGTACATGCCTTATACATTTTATCAAGCAATAAATGTGTTGAATGGAGAAAGAACATTATTTTTGACATTACCTTTGCCATTGATAATTATAATGTAGTTAGGGATATTATATGTAGTCAGTGAATCTTTTTACCATTGTCACTGATATTGCAGTCTATTTAGCTAGACATATTTCGATATGTACTTTATTTTTCATAAGAATAGATAATGATTTTAAGACCATAAACTTTCTGATAAATTTCACTCTCTTTGAAAAAAGAAGTTTGGGTGGCTCCTGGCTGGCTTAAATTGCAGAGCATGTGACTCTTGATCTCAGGGTTGTGAGTTTGAGCCTCACTCTGGGTGTAGAGAGTACTTAAAAATAAAATCTTAAAAAAAAATGAAGAAGAAGAAGAAGGAAAAGAAGAGGAGAAAGAGAAAGAAGAAGAAGGAGAGGAAGAGGAAGAAGGGGAAGAAGAAAAAGAGAGAAGAAGAAAGAAGTAAAAAAATTCAGGAATAACTTTTGAAATTTCCCATTAAATATTTTTTTAAATGATGTATTTTATTATCTGGAATTCTTTTTTGGTAAAATATGATTGCCAATGTATAAATAATCATCATTTTGCTATTTATCTATCAGCCAAAAACAACATTTGCTTTGTTTCAACCATATGTTCTTTTCTTTTTGCTCTATGACAGTCTTGTTTTTGTTCATTCATTGGACCTGGCAGATAACTATAAGGGTTTGAATTCCAAAGCCAATTCAGCATTAACTTTATATCCATGACCAATGTCAAATCTGAACTCTGTCTAAGAACTGTTGAGTAATGCCATGTTAATCTTCTCTGTGTATCAGCTCTGACTAACACTAATGAACAAAATTTGATTGGAAACCCCAGTAGACTACTATCATCCTATAGAGTTTGCTTTTGTAAGAAACCGCCCTATAGATTTATCCCACCCACCTAAGTCAGGCTGCTGTGGCTCAACAATATTTGAAAAGTCTTCATACACCCTGTAATTAAAGAAATCCTTGACTCATGGTGCCAGGAATGTAAGCGGGTTCCACAGTTATGCTGGTAAATACTCGTTCTCCAAATCATTTTTATTTCTTTACACATTTTGATATTGTGTTGATTTATCACTTTTCAAAATAGTTAGGAAAGGATATACATAATTAAAAACTTTTAAAAATATATTTTAAATCACACTTAAAAGCTGAAATGCACTGCTCTCTTGAAGAGAATAAACAGACATACGTGATTTTAAAGTCATATTTTAAAAAAATTTGACAAAAATATTTTTATTGTGCAGATGTTGTGCTATAACAAAGAAAAATTCATAGGATATTACTTTTTGTCTGTTATAATACCAAAGAAATTAAATGTTGAATTAAAAAGTAAAATCCTTAGTCTGTGTTGTATAAACCCTGAATGATGGTAATCAACCATGATGCGTGACTAAGGCACACATCTGTCCATATGATTTATGACAGAATATAATCAGAGAATAAGCTCTCCATTTTTTAAAGAACTATAGTTCATTGTAAGAAACAGTCATGTTTACATAGAAGCATGGAAGTATTTTTCATTTATACTATTTCTGTGGGGCTCTTTCCACTTTTCTCTCCAAATTTACTCTTTTTTACACACTGCATGCTGCAAGTACCCCCTTGTGAACTTCCACTCAGGAAATGACATGATTTCTTCTCATCAGAGAAATGTTTTCTTTTTAAGAAGTGAATGGTACTTATATTCTGCTTTAGCTGAAGGTGGTCTGTGATACTTGGCATGCTTGATTATATAATGATTAATACCAAAAGAACCTGTAGATTAAAAGCCTTGCTAAAAGGAATATTCGTAAACTTTAGCTTCCATACTGCAGTGAATTGTATTTTCCCAGAGGAGGTACTTGAGCTCTGATGATCATTTGATATCTTTGATTGGCATAAACATTACAGTATGGAGAAAAAAGCACAGTTAGTTTAATGCCAATCTATTGGTAGCTAGCCTTCAGAGATCATTTGAAAAAGAATCTTATCCTTGTTGTTACTTGTTAAGCACTTGTTGTACATTTAATTATATTCAGTAATTGATGACATTCACTTAAAGAATTGTTTAATCGTTACTACAGGCTGACAAGCAGTGTATTATTATCTCCTTTACCTTACGAGTTAGGGGACAGGATAGAGTTATAGGCATTTGCCAAAGGTTGCCCAGCAAGCGAAATGATGGCGTCCAGTTTCCGGTCTAGTTGGTGTGACTCTGTCAGCCATGCTCGTAACTGCTGTGCTCCCCGCCTGTTAGGAACGGAGCCCCACTTCACACATGCAATGTCCTTCAGGAAGCCCCTAGTAAGTTTAAAGGTGACTGATGTGATTTCTCAGTGCTTTAAATCCTCAAAGACTTTGTTTTGTATCTTTCTTAAATTATGCATATTTTCCTTGAATACAATTAAAATGATGACGTGAGATAATGGCAATCTTTTATTGAGGTTTACTTTTAGAAGTAATTGTTCTACAAGTCTTGACTCACTTCTTGTCACAACACCACGATGAAGTAGGAACTATTACTATCCATATTCTACAAAAGACTAAACTAAAGTTGCACAACTAATTATTTACAGAGTGATGATTTGAACCCAGTCTGATCCCAGATAATGTGTCTTAAAAGTTGTTGTCTTACCATTGTTGCTGGATTGTACACTGGAGAAAGATGGTGCTTTACTTAGGCTCTAAAGCACTTTTATAAAGTATTACCCCAACATTGTAATTTTACTGATAATTATCTCCCATCTTGTGTCAGAAAAGATGTAAATGTAACTTAGGGGGAAAAACATATAAGAAAGAGTACTTTTATTAATTAATAAATACTTGTGAAACTAAATATATAACCCTAATATAACCAAAATATAAAAGTAAAGCTGAGCTGAGATTGGAATGATCAAATTAGACCTGGCCTTATAAACTGTGTTCTCTTCCATAGATTCCATCCAAATCTTGTGGTTTTATCTAGGCAGACTTAAATTTAAGAAAATATAATTGTAATCAAATTGTTATTATCAAATAAAAACCCTCATTCCTAAAGTCAACGATGAAAAATAAAATCCAGCTAAATATGTATTTGACTAACATTAGGTAATTCACCAGGATTAATGGCCACTGTGTATTTAGTAGACCTGTGGCATAGACCTTTCTGTATATCTTATCATTTAATCTCAACAATAATCCTGAATGGCAATTGTAATCATACTCTTTTTGCAGGAGAAAAAAATGGAGGCACAGAGAGATTAAGTAACCTGCCCTGGGGAGCATAACACAGAAACTGTGAAAGTCCATGTGATTTCAAATCTCTACTTTCTTACTAAATTACAATACTTTACCCTGCATGACACAGTTAAATAATTGTACATAGTTTATCTTTTTACTGTGAACTATAAGTACTCTATGCCCAAGTCTTGATTTATACAAGTAACTAGGTGACAAAAGGAGAGGTCAGTGCCATTAAATGAAAAAAATTAATGTTATAGTTCAGAGAATGAGAAGCACAGCACACCATGCAATGCCATGTAAGGAACACCAGGTTTTGGTCGGGAGGTAGAAGCAGGAGCAGAGAGAGAGCCTTCCTCAGGAAAAGCAGTGTAAATCAGAGGCGCAGTTTAGGATTGGCTAGTTTGTACAATCCCAGCAGGCTTTGTGCTACAGGGCTAAGCCCTAGTCTGATACCGGGTCCTGGGTTCATTTATAGCATGGGAAATAAGGGCTTTATCTCTGAGTTTGATAAGAAGGTAAGTGGAGATACAGCCTTGGATCTAGAATTATTACATATGTAAAATATATTCCAGGTAAATTCTATACTACCCCCAAGAATAAGCTACCCTGAGAAGCTCAGTTTCTCCCCACGTCTGTAAGGCCCCCATGAGATGTCAAAACATTATATGATAAAGAAAATTAAATATAGACATTTAATATAAACATATATTTATATTACATATAAATATATAATAAATATATATTACATATATAAATAAATACAATATAATACAGTAACTATGACTATAACTAATGCACTTCTAAATTGTGTAATAGCCTTCCCTTTCATGCAGAAAATTACTTAATAAAGATTTCTATACTGTTCATTTTTGCAAATGGATCTGTATTTCCCCTTTAATTTTTATAAATAATTCTATAGGGCCAAGAACATGCATTTAATAATATAAGTAGTTGATGCTAGCAATGTGAAACGTACAATTTCTCTAGCAACATGAAACAATTTCTTTCATTTGTTTAATATACTTTTAGAAATTCTCACAGGGCACCTGCATTGCTCAGTTAGTTAACCGCCTGACTTCAGTTCAGGTCATGAACCCAGGGTCCTGCAACTGAGCCTCAGCTGGGAGCCTGCTTCTCCCTATCTCTGCCCCTACTCTCTGCTTGTACGCTCTCCCTCAAATAAATAAATAAAATCCTAAGAAAGAAAGAAAGAAAGAGAGAAAGAAAGAAAGAAAGAAAGAAAGAGAGAGAGAGAAAGAAGAGAAGGAAAGAAATTCTGCTTAGATTAGGGCGTCTGGGTGGCACAGTTGGTTAGGGGTCCAACTCTTGATTTTGTCTCAGGTTGTGTTCTCAGGGTCATGATATCCAGCCCCCCAGAAGGCTCCATGCTTAGTGCAGAGTCTGCTTGGCTTTCTCCCTCCTTCTTCCTTTGCCCACCCCACTCTCTCTCTGTCTCTCTAAAATAAATACATAAGTCTAAAAAAAAAAATAGAAAGAAATTCTTCTTAGGAGGAATTCCTGCTAAAACTTAGCAACCTTTTTAGGGTACTGAAAGGAACATATCGCTTTTACTGTATACAGGTGGAGTAAGTGCAAAATCTATAGATAGGGACCCAAAGGCAACAAATCATTTTCTTATGGGAGCAAGAAGATTTAAATATATATCCCCTGTTAAGTATCATTAGGGTAAAATACTCATTATCAAGTGCTCTTGACATGTGATCTGGGCATGGGTGATTCCATAATCACAGAAGTGCAGGCCCAGGAAACAAGAAAGAGAATAGAGGCAGGCATGACATCAAACATGGCAACAGGGAAGTCGTTCAACTGAAGTCCTTGCTGGTAACAGGGCTCTTGATTTCAGTTGACCTACTAGGGAGCTTGACCACCTTCCTGTCTTAAAAGTCTGTTGGAGTCTATGAACTGCTTCTTAGATTGATATTTTTAAATGCAGACAAGAAAATATATAGCATTTCAAGGAAAAATGATTTTATTAAAATTAAAAGAACAGTGAAAAGAATAAATTTGTGATTTAGTAATGCATGCCTTTTAAAATTAAACCATTAAAGAAGAGGATCTAGTGGAAGATCACATAATGTCATAACTTGAAAGAAATGATCAGTATAGACGGCATTCTAAGATTTCTCAAAGAAACATATCATGATACGAAATATCTGATTTCTTTTGTGATACAGTTGTAGGCATTAGTATCACCACTGTGGTTTGTTACTTACATCCAGTTGAAAGTCAGTAAAATATTTTTTTTTCTAATCCAAGTTCATTGATCACGTGAATTTTACACCATATTCTTGGTGTTCTGTTTGGCCTGGATAAGAAGGTTTGGGATTTTTAGGAATCTTTTTTCATGAAGTTAAGGAAATGTTTATGTCAGTGTCTGTCTTTGACATCGTGTGCTTCTTTACTTGCTGCCCCCTTCAAGCTCGTTGCCCTTCTAATTACTGTGCCTCAGAAAAAAACAATTGCATTTGTATTTTTTTATTAAACTTACCAAGCACTTCATCAGGGCTTGGCATGAGTAAGCTAAGCACTCTGTGGCCTATCTACCCTTCCAGCTTCCTGTCTCCCGCTAAATGTCCCTGGTCAAAAAACTGATGCTGAAATGCCTAAAAGCTATGTCTTAGTGTAAGGATCAATAATCTTTTCAAATCAACTCTGTCACGGAATATCCATGTTCATGGAGTTTTCTCTCCCTCAACATTCATATGTAATGAATTAAAAATACCTAACTCCCTGAAATGTTGTCAGAATTGACATTGCATAAAATGCTTTAAATAGGCTTTGAGTTATAATAAATGCCCAATAATAGCAGTTACTGCTATTTTGAACTCTGGGATTTGGTGGGTGATGCGTGGTGAATTGCTACACTAATCAGCATGTATGTGGTAGATAAGGAAACTCAAAATCCCTTGATGTGCGGGTTAATGTTTTATTCAGCCTTGTTTGTTTGCATTATCTGGTGAGTATGTAACATTGGTGATGATCATTTACTTAAATATCATTAACAACACATTCCCAAGACCATATCTACATGTATAGTGATGATCTCTAAGTGGTTAGATCTCAGGCAGTTTGGTGTAGTCAATATCTGGGTAGTGGTACAGTATTCTAACATACAATTCACATACAGGTGTGATAAAGGTGACTATATAAAGTAAGCAATGCAGTGGTACGTGAAAGTCATTTAATGCCACTGACCCATTTGTTTTATTGTATATATGTTATTAGGCACAAAAAGAACTCATTTATTTATGTAATAAATGATAAAGATAGAGCTTCTAATGATTTCTTTATTTAAACTACATTTCAAAATTGTGATGACATCATATTTATTGACGATTAGTTGGTGACTATCAGTTTGGTCTTAACATTTAGTAGCTAAAGAAAGCATGGGACTGAATGTGGAAAAGCCGTATTTCTATGTTTCAAATGCTACTATTTAAAAACATACCAGTTTCATACTAAATACCTAAGAATTATGTATCATTCATTTTAATGGACGAGGAAAAGGAGACTCAGATCTGGCCTAACAGCCATTTGATGAACAATTTGTTTTGCTTATTTCATCAATCATTCTTCGTTTCTTTTACTGTATAAAAATGTAGCCAAAATCTCTAGACCACTTATGTTTTAGAAAACAAATGTATCTTTTCAAATGATATTTATTTCAAAGCTTAATTAGAAAGCAGGCATTTTTAAGACAGTTTTGCAGTTTCAGGACTTCCTAAAGTAGTTGAATTTTCATGGAGTTTGTCCTAAGAAATGCTGTCCACCAGAGAACAGTTATTTCAGTTAAATAATTTATTGCCAACTCAGCGACCATAGTAACTGATGAAATATGTTGAGACAAGGAGTAGTCAAGTATAGTGAATGTGAAATGTACTGCGAATTTTAGAATAGGTAGAGCATATGCCAGGAAAAATGAAGAGTAATGCCTATAAAATAATGATTATATTTGTTATTAATATTTTTAAGCTGAAAGAATAGTGATATTTAGGGAAAGAGCAGTTGTGTCAAAATAGAAATTAAGGGCGCCTGGGTGGCTCAGTGGGTTAAAGCCTCTGCTTTCAGCTCAGGTCATGATCTCAGGGTCCTGGGATCGAGGCCCGCATCGGGCTCCCTGCTCAGCGGGGAGCCTGCTTCCCCCCCTCTCTCTCTGCCTGTCTCTCTGCCTCCTTGTGATCTCTCTCCCTCTGTGAAATAAATAAATAAAATCTTTAAAAAAAAAAAATAGAAATTAAAACTAAAAGAGTGACCCTATGCCAAAAAAAGTTATTAGCCTATTTTAACAACTAGAAAGGATGATTTGACACTGAATACAGAGTATCATGGGTAACTATCAAATAGCTTGTATTTAATTTTCTATACACAGCACACTTGTCTCTAGAAAATCAGAGTAAAACGTAAGAAATTAAGTGAAATGGAAGAAGTAAAAGTGCATTCTTAGCTTTACTGTTTTCACAGTTACCTTCAGTGACCCAGTTTTGTTTTGTCTTTTTTCCCCTCCAAGGAAAGAATCTATACATTATTTCCACAAGTTTTGTATAAAAGTCCCTCAAGGCTACATGCAACTAATGCTTCTTTGGGACAAATGTAGCCTGAGGGATGGAAAGAGTTTTTTAGGGTCCAAAAGCTGAATCTCACATTAATATGGAGAAGTGTCCTATTAGGATGATGGGTACCTGCTAATAGAACTTCCTAATGTGTGGATTTTTTATTTATTATTATTTTTTTAATTTTTTAATTTTTTTTTCTGGTATCATGAGCTTTGTGCTGGGCGTACTGGTTTATTTGGAGCCCGCTACTTGTGAAAGCTTCACCTTTTCCATTTTTAGAAAATGTGAGGCAGCAAAAAGGTTTTTGACAAACTGCAGATACTGCAGAGTTTAATCAGCTTGATTGAGGGCACCCCTCCGCTCTCCTTGTCTCTTTTTTTTATTTGACCACTAGCAGTTTTGGAAAAATTTTCTTCTATTGGATTATAGTTTTAAAAGAAAGTAAAAGAATGTGATTTGAGAAGATTAAAAATCTGCTTTATAAAAAATCTTCAGCAAGTCCCAGGAAAGAAGACTCACAGGAGCTCTGAAATGGTAATTCATGCTCTCTCTCTGTTTCTCAATGTTTTCAAGTAGTGGTTAATATATAGAGGTAGAACACCTCTTTTATCTTTAATGACCGATATGATACAGCAGCAGTGTACTCTCTATGATGCAAAAGCAAAGGAGTTTTTGGTATGTGAATTAGTAGGTTTTTAGTTTATGCACTTGCGTTCTGTATGTTGTGAAATAGGTCATGTTCTCAGCCCCAGGATTTTAAATTATTATTATTTGAAAATATTAGCTGATTTTCCTCCAAATAGTTCTGCATATCAGTGCCTTTTTTGCTTTTAATGTGGTTATGATGATACCAAAAGTTAAAAATGGTACATACAACTTAAGGCAGTGGTCTTTCTAACAAACAATTTTATCTCAATTTCTCTCAAATGAAAATGAAAAAAAAATGTGAGAAAATGGTAAAAATTATGTTTGGTTTGAAAACAGGGAGCACTTTTTAAAATAAATTAAAAAGGCACAAGAACAATGAAGTTAGAGGAAAAAGACCCAAACTTTAAAAAGTGAAAAGAAAAAAAATTAGTACTATGAAAATACTAAAAGGAAGTAATCTCTACAATTTTAACCAATGCATATATTAATTTTAATACATCTATTTAAATTGGGTAAATTTATAATGAAAAGTCATAGCATCAAAACATATAAAGATTTTATATCAAGATTTAGTATCAGATTTTATATCAAGATTTAGTATCAGAGTATGGTATTTGAATGCAATTCAAAAAATAAGTTTTTGTAAATTTTTTGAAGAAATTCTTAACCATAAACCTGAAACACTTGCTAAGTTTAGTTATTTATAACAAAAATCTGTAACTGATTGCTTTTATCGGTATTGTATGGTTGTTTTTTGTATTATTGTATCACATTAAAAACAAAATGGAGAGAAACTTTGTTGGCTAGAGATAGCTTACATAGTTGTTTAGGAAGGCAACAAACTACTACAAGACTGGTTGTAACAGAGAATTTAGATAATTTTTCATTATTTGTTTATATCCTATAATTTTATGACTTAATAACTAGAGGTCATATTTCAAAAAACAGTTCAAACTCTGTATGTATTATTTTTGTGCCAATTGTCAAAGAATAGAGTGTACAGATTTGATATCTCAGGGCCTTTTCTCCATGGGGCCTGTGTCCCTAGTAATGTCGTCAATAAAACCAAGGTCCTCAAACGTGAAAAATATCACAAAAATATCACAAGAGAATAGTTCATGTCCTCTCCAGCCTAAAGGTTTACATTTGCATATTCTACCTGTGCAGTGAGCTGACAAATTTACCAATTACATTTATGTGTCTTTAAATTTCAACTTGATAAGATGCTTTAGAATCTTTTATAGTGTTATTTTGATAAGGTTAATTACCCATTTGGAAATGAATGGCTTTCTGACCCAATCATCCCAGCTAGCAGTTAGTAGAAAATTATTCACCACAGAGAACTTCTCCAGATAATAATCTTTTCAGTAAGTTATTTACTTATTCCTCATATTTCTACAGTACTGTGAAAGACTTATTATGAGATTGAAACGAATCAAACTACTTTCCATTAGTGTTGCATTGTTCTTTTTATAGCCAGAGAAAACCAAATTTTTGTCAGAAAAATGTCTTTCTGACGAAATCTCGCGTGCCATTTCCCTGGAATTCCTCCTGCTTTAGTAAGACCGACAGGGCATAAAATGAGTCCTTTCTATAGCAGTCATTGCTTGGCTGAGCAAAATCGACTATCGTCTCTGACATGCTGTTTTCTCTGCACCTCTGGCTTCTGTGCACTTTTGGTTGTATTGTTCAATCAGTGAGGCTACACTAAGTTGTGCTATGGTAACAGATCGTCTCAGCATCTCGGTGTCTTTATAATAATAAAGTTTATATATTGCACATGTCGTATGTCCATTGTGGGACAGTTAAGGTCTGCTCCATCATTCTAAAATGAAGAAGCAGATCTACCTGAGACCTACTAATCTCAGAGCAGGAGGAAAAGAGCAAGGGAAGAACCATGAGCTGGATTTGGAAGCTTCTGCTCAGATGTGGAACATTTATTTGCAGTTACATGTCATTGCCCAAAGCAAGTCCTATGACAATGTAAAATGTCAGTGCTGCCGCAAGTCTAATCCTCCTGCAGGGGCTGGCCCAGTAGGGAGCAGCAACACTCATCTTGACAACAATACAATCTACCCAAAGTCTGGTCGTAAATACTCACTTCCCTCTGTGATATAAAATCCCATCTCGTCACAGTGTCAGACTCAAAATCTAGAACCAGATGAAGATCTGAATCTGAAGAACAAGGAACAAAAAAAAACAAAACAAAAAAACATGTCTCTACTTTATTCCCCTCCCCAACTAAACACACACACACACACACACACACACACACACACACACACACACACACACACACACTTTTCTAATACACTATGGTGGAACAGCAAGATACTTTCAATCAGAAAGGAGAAGAAGTGAAATACAAAGCAGTCACCATGTAGATCATAGCAAATCTGAGACGATAGTGGGCATGATCCTTTTGTGGTTCTGGGGAAAGTTCCCCGATTGCTCCCCAGTTGTAAAGTCTTCCAGTAATTGCCTAGCCTGCTATTCTCTGTCCTTCTTAGCTGCTGTATCCTCTCACAGATCTTTTACATTCTTCTTCCTCCCTGGCCTTATCTGAAGAGGGCATTGTAGAATATGCCGCCCCCCGCTACCCAGGGCAGGCTAAGCAGCTTTCTTAGCCTGATTTTGCTGCCAATAGAACTTAGGGAATCCTAAAGTTTACTTTAAATCGTTACCACTCACATTCTCTTTTATTCCATACCGAGAACTCATTTGGCAGCATAACTTTCTCAAAACATAGTAGGTTTTTATATATAGTATTTTATTCACAACCATACACCAATAGCCTCATCTGTGATTTTTTTTTTCTCTAAACTCAGGTATCTTGAATTTATTTGGCTTCTAAAAGACTTGTACACTTTTTCATTCTGTTTTATCTGAGTCATTTCATCCAAAGGGAAGTATTTACTGGCTGCTACCTTAATCAGTATAGACACCCTTGATATGCTCTTTGCTAAGATGCGAAGTTACAATTAGTTTTTGTAACTCAAAGCTTTCTACAGTTTTCTCTTTTACTTATTGGAGATAAGAAACAGTTTCATCTTTCAGTACTGCAAGGCCTGTAAATTCCAGATTCTCTCTGTTTCTGTGATTCTGTTTATGAACTGGACAGTACCAACTAAGGTGTGAGCGTAACGTGAAGCCACAGCTCATTTAGAGCATTATTTGCTTCCCAAGCGATAGAATTTTGCAGTTTTACCAAATGTTTCTCCGTTGTGTTATGTGGGTTGCCGTCTTTCCAACCTCCAGTAAAAAATTGCTTACTACCTCCTGCTTGACCTCAGGGCTGATATATAATTTACTGTCACTGTAATACTTTACTTCTAAGCACCAAATTTGATATCAATTAACATAGGCTAAGTTTATGCTCATGCAATTAATGGCTCTACAATAAGAATAAAGATTTTTTGCTATCACTCACATGATAATCATTTTGTGTGATGGTTTCAGTTCTGCATTATTTTGTACCCAGACTCAAGAGCTAGCGTGTATCCCCAGGAAGAAAGGGGATGACCAAGCCATGTTGTGGCCCCTACACCTTCTGGTCAGAAGTAGACCATGTTACTTGTACTCACACTTTATTTTCCAAAGCAACTTGCATTGCTCACTCTTAAGTCAAAGGAGTGGGAAGTATAATGTTCCTGATAGGGAAGGACACAGTTGGGCAGGGATGTAAATATTTTGACAATAATGCAATATTACACATTCGTCTTAGAAGAGACACAGCTTGAAAGTACATAGAATTTGTAGTTACATGACTAAGGCCTGCTACTTATTGAGTACACTAACATGCCAGTTGCTTGACATTTTTGGATAATTATTGTTTTCCTGATGGAGCTAATAATGCTGATGCTGCTTATAAATATTTGACTTGTTGATATTACCAAGATTAGTATAATATAGATATCTGCTCCATGTATATAATATTAGATACTCACTGGGGGAAAAGTAGAGTGCCTCGTAATGTACAGTTTATAAGATACCTAAATATATGTTTGTAATTTTTATTTCCCTCATGTTTCTAAGAATTTAAGTCACAGATTTATGTCAATCTCTGTCTTAATTAGAATTTACCACTTGATCTAATTACAAAACTACATATATTCACTGAGTGAAGCCTGAGGGGTTTTTATAGGGAGAATATTATCAAAATATCTTAGGACATGGGCCAGTTCTAGAAAAAACTTAGAAACCATGTGACACACCCTTGAAGGGCAGAAAAGTTGGATGTTTTATTTTTTTAAAAAGATCTCTCTTCACTCATAAGCATTTATCTGTGAACAATGCATACACTGCTAGACCTTTCTATCAAAATCCTACTCAACAAGCACGGCTTTACCTATTAAGTATAAAAGGGAATATGGTGCCATTCAACTTAAGATGAAAGAAAAAAAAACAATTTCTTAACAGGTAATTTCAGGATGAAAGCCTATTGTTAAAATGTTTGAGACAACAGAAAAAGGACAATAAAGAGCTAATTTGATTTAGTCTCAAATACTGTGAATTGCACAATAAATAGCTTGAGGCTTATAGACCCATAGTTTCATTATTCCTATAATTACTACTGTTTTACTCTGAAAATTGGATTCTTTTGATTTTGGGGGGCAATAAAATTTCAGAAAAGAAATAACTGCTTAAAAGTATATCACAGCTGATTTTCTCAAAAAAAAACAATGATAAATAACAGTGCATGATTTAATTAGAGTAAAGTGGCCACTGTGGTTAAAAAGATCTGATATTTTTTTCACAATGTTTCAAAAAGAAAAGTGCTAAATCTACATTGCAGATAACTTTAGAAAAAGAGATGCTGCAAACATCATCAAGCTTCAAAAAATATTTGTCTTAATAATGGTTATAACTACGATTAAGAAATAGTAGATTCTAAGTCTTCTAACAAATGATAGATATTCAGGATAAACTCTACATATTTAGAATAGGCGATCACATATATTCAGAAAAAAATAGGCATTCCAAAAATTTTGTTAGTACTAAGCTTTTGGGTGATTCAAGCTTAAAGTGTAATTAGAATGTAATGAAGTATGTACAAATCAGTTAAAGATTCTTTAAGGTATGTATATGTGTGCTATGTATTTATGTGTGAAACACATGCATGCAGATGCCTACGTGTTGTGTATATGTTATACATAATAGCAGATATTTTATAACTTGCATATGAATGTAAATAATGTGTATCTATCATGAGCTATATATACACATATATAAATGAAAATTTACAAAATAGCATTGTTAATGTGTATACATTCATGCATTTAAGCTATAGGTGATTAGTTCTGTAATAGTTCATAAACAATTTGTTTATTTTTGAAGGGGAAAATTGTTTTCAATTTTTGTAATTATAATTTTTATTGTAATTTTTAAAAATGTAACTTTTATGGGAGCCTGGGTGGCTCAGTGGGTTAAAGCCTCTGCCTTCGGCTCAGGTCATGATCTCAGGGTCGTGGGATTGAGGCCCACCTCGGGCTCCCTGCTTGGCAAGGAGCCTGCGTCCTCCAATCTCTCTACCTGTCTCTCAGCCTACTTGTGATCTCTCTCCCTCTCTGTCAAATAAATAAATAAAATCTTAAAAAAAAAAGTAACTTTTAAAAGCCTTTAGATATTATCCTTTACCATTGGAGTTTTTTTCATGACCCTTCAATGACCTAAAACTATCCTAAGAAATTTGTCCAGGCTGATTTAAAGTCTGTTAAAAAGACACTAGAAGTTTATTTAAGGCAACAATTGTCCTGAAGGGTCTTAAAGTAAGGACAACTGCATTAATTTTCTATTTGTATATACTTTCTAATCTCACTGAAACATAAAAATGATGCTTTTAGTTTCATGTCTCCATTCTAAATTTGGGACAATTAATGACAATTTAGGGTTTAGAAATTGCTCGCTTACAACATAGATACCATGCAGATATTTTAATTAAAGTATATTTGTTTTCAGCCTCTATCAGAACCAGTCTTAGACTGAGTGATACAGACCTGTCTTAGGTGTTTTGAAACCCTAGGTCTCATTTTTTTTTGTGGCCTTGCCCCATAGCATATGAAATATATTAAGTCTACGTTTGTCCTACATTAAACATTTTTGTTTATATTAAAAATTTGAAAGGACTTTATAAATTTGCCCTTTCATTATTATCCTCTAGGATTTTTTCAATAATTACTATGCATCTTGAGGGATAATTGCAGAGTAACTAAGATTAATTATGAGTAAAATATCTTAATTATAAGAAGTTTCAATTTAACAATTAATAAGATTGAGAGGTTAAGTTTAATGGGCATTTAGTTTCATATCCCTTAATATCTGATTTGCATCTTTTTTCATATTCTAGACACTATTTAATTTTTTACAACCTAAGTATTTGTTCCAGGACCTTAAAAAGTGTATGTTTGATCCCTAAGCTATTTTCTCTAGTGCCTAAAGAAATTCAGCCCCAGATGTATGTACTCTGAATCTTGACTATGTGTCTTTAATCCCCTGTTTCCAGACTTGGAGCCTGGAACACCCCTGTAGTCTGGTTCAAAAGCTTCCTAAGCATTCAGTACTTGAGACCATCATCATATTAATCGCACTGTACTCCAGATATTAATTTAGTTGTCTAATTCTCAGTAACATAAAAGAAGGAGATGAGAACACATTCATTCATTTTCTCATATACATACGGTCATTCTCAAATACATATATCCACTTAGAATATATACTCATTATATACATTTAAATGCTACTCTCTGCCAGGCTTTGTTCTATTCACTAAGGACACAATGGCAAATAAAAATCAAGTCCCCACTCACAAGGGGTTATATTTTAGCTGCACACCTAATTTAATTTTGTACCTAAAGCATCACCTAACATTTTGGATATAGCTAATAAGTATTTTTAAATGCATAAATAAATAAATAAGTATGGGAATTGTATAATTAAACATAAGAATGAAGTTATTTCTATTTATGCACTATAGTACAATTTAAGTATTCAGGAGAACACATATCTTCAAGTTATTTGAAATACAATACATCTACTAATGCAAATCAAAATCAATTGGAATTCTGCATTGTAAATGAAATTAAACCTCAGTTGATTAGTTTTTAATTTATTCATATGTTTTTCCCAAATGGCCTCATCTTCCCATCTCCTCACAAGAGAAAACGAGAAGGAAAGATGGGAGGTGGAAAGGAGGAGGATTGAGAAAGAGGGAGCAAGAGAGAGTGAGATTAAATTTGGAATGAACTTCTCTAGAAGTATTAATGATAATTTTAAGTCTTTCCAATAAATTTGCTACATTATTTTTAAGGAAAATGGCCAATGTAGGTTTCAATTCAGCTAACTCCTAGTAAATCACTGTTTAATGAAAACAGGTGGAGCAGAAAGTAGACTGTTGCATTTGTTCTTAGTGCATCCCCGTAGGAACTGGCAGACATCAAATTTGTCAAAGTCACAGCTCCTTCAGAGTTTCCAGAATGCCAGGATCAAAGAAAATAAATAGATAAGATAAAGACTTACATTTTATTTGCAATAGGAGTTTCCCACTTAAGATTCACTTGTTACTATCATTTTAGAACAAGTTAAAAGTATGCTGGTTAGGAATCTTTACCTGACACTAATGGAACCTCCTTTGACAGATTTTTTTGTTGAAAAATTATATGGTATGAATTGAAAAAAAGAACTGTCAGGTTGGATTAGATATTTTGTATCTGCAGGTGCTTACTTGGCTCATATAATGTTCCCAACGATAGGTAGAAAAACTCATCTGTGCCAGAAGATTCTCTACATTATCAAAGAAGATGGATGTTTCATTCTAACAAGTATATTTTAATCATAGTTGTAACTCTTGAAATAACGAATATTCCAAGTGTTCATTTTTTTCCCAATGTGATGGTTCCATTTGATCAATTACATACAGAGATAAGTGAAATAGTAAAATTTCCATTGTGTAAATAAGCTGTTTTAATTAAATTATCCACAGCTTTTTTACCCAGTATTTTGATTCACCAATGTTTTATTGTTAACCAGAGAACTGTGCTCATGGCAAAGATTTTATCAATGTTTGTAGTGTATTTTCCTATCAGTTCAAATTTGTTTATAGTCATAACCATATTACATTTTGCTTCTCCACCACCCTCTTATCATTTCTTTCTCACTCATTACTCACTGATTTTATGGCTATTTCTGGAACAATCTCTGCACAATCTTGCCTCAGGACCTTTGTATTTATTATTCCTTTGTTCTTGAATATGCCTTCCTGATTTGTCCACCTGGTTTCTTCCTTTAGACTTCAGGTAAAATGTCACCAACTCAGAGAGGACTTACCTGACCATCCCAAGCAAATTAATACTCAGCCACCTTTGATCCTCTTATTTTATAGCACCTATTATCACCTGACATCACATTATGACTTTGTGTATTATTTAGTTTATGGTTTATATACAATTTAAGTGTCTCAGGGCCAGCCACATCTATTAGTAGTTAATGCTGCCTAAAATAGTGCCCGGAACATAGTAAATAATAAATATTTAACAGATTAATAATAAATATTTACATGGGTTATGAACAATTAGACCAGTTAAAGTTTATGAAGCTGTTCATGAAATAGAACATTCATATCAGTATAAAAGAAATTTCATACATATAAAAAATGGAAGCCCTTGTATTTAGAATAAAACTTACCTATCTTTAGGCTTCCAACAACAGAAGTCAAAAGGAGATCAGAATGCTGAAGTGTTCTGATCTGCCCCTCTGCAGGCCTTTAGGTTTTCATGTGCAGGAGATTCAACCATGTGATAGGAGTGAGGCCAACACCAGAAGAGCATAAGAGATCACCAATGCGCTCAGAGTAAGTTGACCTCTTACTGGCCATAGGATGCCTTCTGCCTAAGTCAAAAGGAAGCCCATGTGTAGTGTACGTTCCTCCTCTACAGACGAACACTGTTGCAGGTTAAGGGAGAAAATCCCTGTTCCAGACTAAAGATATCCATCAAAAGTCAAGAAGAATTCACACATCCTTTGCTGGGTCAGAGAGCACTGTCCTCAAGCGTCAAATAGTTATCTTGAAGCCCTGAACACCCCTGACAAGACCTCACAACCATCCCCCTGTCCCCATTGACACTGGCTCCCTCATCACTACAGACTGTCTTGGGAAATTCTGGATTTGATTTTTCATGCTTGCTCTCTCATTTTGTGTCAGTGGCTAAAAGGAACCCAGAACTTCCAGGGCGTTCCTGATTCCCAAGTCTCTAATCTTCATTGTGATTCCTCTCTGCCTCCTGATACCCTTTCACCAGGCTTTCTTGAGCTCACCAACAAAGCCCCTTTATCTTCAACCACTTTTATGTAATTTCCCCTTATCTTCTCTCTAAATGAAGCCTGTTTCTTCTTTGATGACCCTGCTTCCCATACCAGCCTCCAAGAAGTGGCTATTTCTCTACCACACCACTTAAATCACTGAGATTGGAGGTGAGGTTAAGTTCTCTTGCTCTTCAGTATCACTTCCAAAACCAGCTCTTCCTCCTCCCTAAAACCTCTGTGTGATCTCGTGTCATGAGCAGATACCAGCTGCTACTCCTCTTTAGAGAAGTCTTTTACCAACCTTGGTCAGTTCTCTTCTGTTAAGATTTTAGTTTTAGCTTAATGTCTCTCTCTACACCACCTTTCTTGTCATAAAGTGTGGTAATTTCAATACCCACGTAGACTTCAAAAACACTAGTTTTTCTGTTCCTTGATTCCTCTCCTGCAAAGATCTTATTTTCAACCTATTACTCTCTTGAAATAATTCCACTGTCATGTGATACATGTGTCCGAAGAATATTTAACATGGGTATTGACATCGGAGTTTTTGCATATACACTTGGGGTAATAGATTATGTGTTTATTTACCTATGTACCTAGCACAAATTCTTTGCTTAAATCAACTCTTAAAATTTTCCCTAATCCTATCAGATTGTAAGGAAGCCAACCACAGTATGTTGTATAAATGCATATAGGATAACATAGTCTATGTTTCTCAAAAATATAGTAATCTAGAAATATTCTATATTTCTCACAAAATGTAGAGTAAAAAAACAGGATTGGATTTAACTGTGAGAGAAATACTACTTCAGAATGTAGTTTCTATGATTTAAATAAGATTCCAATTGTTTAATAAGGTTAGTACTTAGCCTGTGAATCTCTATTGCATACTTTTTTTGTTTTGACCAATTTGTGTATTCTCTCAGTTGAGATAATTTTAAGTCTCTGGCCAGATTTGAGTTGTCTTTATTTTGTTTTCTAAATTATTTTCATTATTCTAATGTGAAATAGTGTATGATTAGTGACAAAGAATCTGTTTTAGTAAAATAAAATTATTCAAAGGATGTTTTTATTTCATATTTTGAAAGATTTAATTATTTAAATTTTCTACTTACTTTTCACACGTGGTATAATTTCTTTATCTGGTGAGGAAAAAAGCTTTTGTTAAAGCAAAATCCAGTTACTTGCTAACAGTGCCATGAAATTACTGCTTAGCTGGGTTGTCATTGTGAGCCTTTCATCATCAGTAGTGAAAAATGTTAATGACATCATAGCATTATGGACAAATCAATAGAGCGTGTTAGAGTTTCAACTAATTCTCAAATAAATCAGTTATTCTTTACCAGAGTCAGAGCCTAAATAATGAATAATTTCAAAGTACCTCAAATCCAATTAGGGATTACAAATTGTAATTTGGTTAAAGGAGGCAGAGTGAAATGTTTGTCAGATTCAATGTCTGCTTCCCATAATGCCTTTTCTTTCCTACATTACATTTTCCTATGCAACCTTTAGAAAACATTTATACTGACTTTTAATTTAGTGGAACACCTGTTAATCGATTGCTAATTGAATTATATTGGAATTCTAAAAATGAATTTGTTTATTTTTATAGAGTACTTAAAGTGTCCAGAAACTTAAAATAACCAATTGGACTGAGCAGCTATACCTCAGGAACTAAGAATTTTTCCAGAAGAAGGTAAGAGATCTTAAAATATGCACATATTTGCATGTTAATGAGTTTTGGTGAAAATATAGATACTGGTATATTTCTTTGGTGTATAATTTAGAGGATAATTTTTAAAAAATTAAGGACACTTTCTGTTTTTACTTAAATAATCTTTTATTCTTTGGAATGGCTTGGATATATGAGATTGCTGTAACATTTCAAAAAGAAAATGGTTTGTAGGGAATCTACATTACCACTTCAAAACGTCAAGATCTGGATCACCACTATTTTGTTTTTTTTTTTTTAATTTTTTAATTTTTATATGTAGGACTTAGACTGGGTTTGCCATATTCCCCAAGAGCCACAGAACAAAGATAGCTGACATGTGGGCAGATTGCCATCTAGAAAGACCCTTTGGCTAGCCTGCCTCTTCTACATTTCCTGGACCACATATGGTTACCATCAACTAGAATCCATTCAAAGGCTTGAGTGCCAAGCACAGAGGGAGGAGTCAGTTTTTAATGTGTTACATTATCTTAATTTTGACCTAAGATGTGAGACTGAAATATTACCCTTAAAGTAAAATACACTTAGAAATATGAATGTATACATATTACTTTTTTTCTTAACCCTCTTTAACTATAAATGTTCCTCAAGCTTCACTTCATTGTAAGTACAAAGAAAATTTAGCAGCATTAGGTTTACCATTACACTGTGCTATATATATTGCTACTGGCAGGAATTGCTATTAGAAGAAATGAATAAAGGAATTAAAACATATATTTTAAGATCTATGACTAGTGCATGGAAATTGTAAGGAAAAAACCCTGAATCTAAATATTATTTCCCTTATAGGTGTGTGAATAAAATTCATGTATTAATTTTATTTTATGTCACTAAAACTAAGGAACTCCCAATTTTATTAGGTCCCTTGGGATTTAATTAGATGATTATTTTTATTTTATTTTATTTTAATGTGAACAAATGCTTTTTCCTCAGTTCTTTGTAATTAATATCAAGAAATATAAGATTTTTAAGAGTTTTAAGGAAATTACAATTTCTACATGGAAGCATCACTTACATATACAAAGCATTTATCACATAAAATAAAAATTTAGTGATATGAGGTGAACATTGACACCGTTAATTTCAAGTCATTATGGATTTTTAATTTTTTACGGCACATCCCCTATCTTTCTTTTTTTAATTTATATTCAATTAGCCATCATTAGGTTTTGATGTAGTGGTCAGTGATTCATTAGTTGCATATCACATCCAGTGCTCATCACAACATGAAGCCTCTTTGATACCTACCACCCAGCTACCCCATCCCTCTTCTTTCTCCCTTCTGCAGCCCTCAGTTTGTTTCCTGGAGTCTAAAGTCTCTCACAGTTTGTCACCCCTCTCTGATTTTTCCCATTCAATTTTCCCTCCCTTCCCCTATGGTCCTTTGTGCTGTTTCTTATATTCTACATATGAGTGAAATCATATGATAATTGTCTTTCTGTGATTGACTTATTTCCCTTAGCATAATCCCCTCCAGTTCCATAGGTATGCATCCTTTCTGATAACTGAGTAGTATTCCATTGTGTGTGTGTGTGTGTGTGTGTGTGTGTGTGTGTGTGTGTGTGTGTGCACACCACATCTTTATCCATTCACCTATTGAAGGACATCTCAGCTCCCTCTGCGGTTTGGCTATTTTGGACGTTGCTGCTATGAATATTGGATGCATGTGCCCCCTCCTTTCACTATATCTGTGTCTTTGGGGTAAATACCCAGTAGTGCAACTGCTGGGACATAGGGTAGTTCTACTTTTAACTTCTTGAGCAATCTCCATACGGTTTTCCGAAGTGACTGCACCAGCTTGCATTCCCATTAACAGTATAAGAGGGTTTCCCTTTCTCCACATCCTGACCAACATTTGTTGTTCTCTGTCTTGTTAATTTTAGCCATTCTAACTGGTGTTAGGTGGTATCTCATTGTGGTTTTGGTTTGTATTTCCCTGATGGCAAGTGAGCACATCTCATATCTTTAATACTAGTAGGTCAATAAAGACTCCAAAATATGATTTTTGTATTGCCAGTTCTCTATATGTATATATACACATATATATACATATAAATCTCTCTCTCTCTCTTTCTCTCTCTCTCTCTCTCTCTCTCTCTATATATATATATATATATATGTATGTATAAATGTTCATTATTGGACTAGATTAATTTTCAGCTTTCCACAGTACCAGTTTCCTGGATGCTAATTTCATTAGTGTATGCTGTGCATAAATACTAAATATTACTTTCTTTTTTAACAAATAAGAACCTTCTGATTTTCCAATTACAGTTGCCTCATAAGGTACTAATGAAGTAGGAAAAATTCACAAAATGCATTTCTTGGATACTAATTAAAATCTCCAAATTTATGATGAAATTTACTTCTAGATAGTGCATCTGATGGAACTATTTGCAGAATTAAACTTTTGATTCTAGCCTTTGAGTACTACAAATGTAAACTGGGGTTGATAAATATCAATTGATTGGAAACTGTGATCTGGTCATCCCAAACTGGAGGACTTGAGACTTTTGTTTTGTTTTGTTTAATTAATGTCCATTTCATTGACGTTATTCTATCCCTTAGCTTCTCCCTGTTTTTTTTTTAAACAGAAGTAACTTGAATAAGAATTACTGGCAAGTCAAATGTATAATGTAAATTATTATTTTAAAAGAGTAGATAAACAGTTTATTTTGCTTGTCTTAATGGTTTACTTGGTGAGAAAATGCCAATGTGGCAAGATCCAAGACATATTTTTCTTTCCTGAATCTGAAAATTGCTCTGTAATTACTAATTATTCCCTTGACACAGCTCCATATATGTCTGATTCTAAATAAATTCTAGATTGAAAAATATAGTTACTTTACTAGTACACTCATGACAAAGATTTCAAGCATTTAAAAAAAATGGAAACTATAGTTAAGAAAAGGTTATACTAATTTAGAAGGGAGGAAAGAGATAATATTCCACATTAGCTTAAAAGGAAAATTGAAAATATGTGGATGAAAAGGAAGAAAACAATGCAAATCAGAATACTAAGAATATCGACTATTATATAAAATTTGTTGTTCCACTCGAGATTCATTCTATATGACTATTGAATAACTTTGGTATGTTTTTAAGAAGGTTGTCTGATACAGTAGAATAAAATGACATTTATAGACTCATATAGTTCTGGAATTTCAAGCTGAATCACTTTGTGACCTTGAGAAAATTACTTTGTCTTATTTAATTTTCTCATTTATACATTGGGACTAGCAATACCTACTTTTGCTTCCTTATAATTTTTATAAATTTTGAAATATTTTAAATTTTTTTAAATTACATTTTAAATGTATGGCATAATTTTCTTTCTTTTAATATTTTCCAAACCACTTTTTATTCATTTTGTTTTTCAAAAATGTTTTGCTTTTTTTTGCTTAAGTATAAGTCTTATTTTTCTACTCTAGATTATGAACTTTTCAAGATTAAAAATATTTTTCTTATTTATGCCTGCCCCGGCCCATCAGTTTAAGAGACAGACATTATTTATTTAGTGAATGACTGAAAGAATAAGAACCTTTTTTATATCGATATATTGCTGCTGAATTAAATTAAGCTGAAACCATTTAAAACATTTGAATACTCTTAAAGTCACTATATCATAGACTTTTTTTCAAATGAAAAATCCTGGGACCCCTGGGTAGCTCAGTGGGTTAAAGCCTCTGCCTTCGGCTCAGGTCATGATCTCAGGGTCCTGGGATTGAGGCCCACATCGGGCTCTCTGCTCGGCGGGGAGCCTGCTTCCTCCTCTCTCTGCCTGCCTCTCTGCCTCCTTGTAATCTCTCTCTCTCTGTCAAATAAATAAAATAAATAAAATCTTTTAAAAAAAAAGAAAAATCCTTTTGACTCAATATATCCACAAATGAATTTAGCTTGTTTAATTTTGATTTCTAAATAGGATCTCTTTGCTTATAACATAATAATATTTTATTCTGTTAACCACTTCTAAGATTTTTTAAGGAATTAGAATATATTTTCCTTATCATAGAATTTCCTAACCATTTTTCAAAGAAAGAGAGAAAGGTAGATTGCTCAGATGTGTAAGAAAATCATTTTGAAACTGAGCTCCCATTCAGTAATGGTAATAAGAAACCATAGTGATCTGCTTAACCAGCAAGCCCTCACCTCCTCACCTTGGCTCAGATGTTAGTGACCACAGGGTTAGAAGGAGTGCTCAGAGGCATGGCCTCACTCCTAAGAAAAATCTAACACTTAAAAAAAAAAAAAAGAAAAAAGAAAAAGAAAAATCTAACACTTGCCTAACCTCCTTTGCATCTAGTGAAGATGGAAGTGGAGTGGCCATGAGTAGAGGGAAAGTGTTACCTACCCCTGAAAATTTTCATTGTTTGTATGTTTGTACAAATTCTATATCTGATTCAGATGGAATCACTTATTTTTCTAATAATTCCTTCTTTGTACTGTTATTTTTCTTCTTCTATCTTTGATAATTTGTGCTAAATGTTTTTAGGTCCTCAGAACTTCTGAGCCAGAAGGGTTTAAGAGATCATCTCATTGTTTACATAAGAAAACTAGGCCAAGATAAATCTAATACAAGTCACAGACATGAGGAACCCAAGGTCCAAACTCTAATTTTAGAGTTCTTTGTTTTATATCATAATATCTAACTCCCAAGATACTCTTTTGCTGTACTTTCTTACTCATTTCAGGATTATCTGTCGACAGTTTCCATTATTTGTCAACATTGTCTTCAACTGAAATTTATAGCTTATATAGACAAAATAAAGAGGTGACATCCTCTTCTTCCACAAAGACAAGACTGTCAGTAGGTAAAAACAATTGAGCAAAAAAGATTGGGTAATAAGAGAAACACATACATAGTATACTACCTCAGGGAACAACCCTGTTCGGGGAATGACATTTTATGGCTAGCTAAATATATGTTGCAATAGCGATAGATAGATAGATAGATAGATAGATAGATAGATAGATAGACAGATGATAGATAGATAGATAGATAGATAGATAGATAGATAGATAGATAGATAGATACACACACACATACAAGATAAAACAGTGCATAGAACTTTTGTCTTTGTTAAATGCAGTGAGATGTGTAGCTTCTTTGGGTGAAACCTCTGTGTATTTATTTTTCCTTACTAACTTTATTGAGGGATAAATTAGGTAATATAAACTCCTTGTAAAGTCCATCTGTTTTAAAGAGCTCAATTTTGACAGTGGTATATACCCATGAAACCACCACGAGAAACAAGATACAGAATATTTCTGTCATGTCAACAAGATTCTTTATGACCCTTTATTTTTTTCATAGTCTGAATTATTTGCATTTTATATAAAAGGAATCATGTATGTATTTTTGTGTATTTTTTTCACTTAGCATAATAGTATATTTATTTATGTACTTTTTTGTATCAGAAATTCATTTATTTTTATTGCCAAATAATATTCCATTGACGATATACTACATTTGTTTGTTCATTCACTTATTGATGGATAGTTGTTTCTTTTGACTTTTGTGGATTAATTCTCTGTGAGCATTTGTGTACAAGTCATTGTGTGGACATGTGTTTTCATTTCTCTTGGGAAAACATGTAGAATTGGAATATCAGGGGTTTTGGTAGGTGTATGCTTAGCTTTTTAAGAAATGACAAACAGTTTTTCCAAGTGGTTGTACCATTGGGCATTCACCTGAGCAGTGTATGAGAATTCCTGTTGCTCTGCCTCAGAGGTCTTCAAACTATAGTTGTTGAGCCAAATCGGCTTTATTTGTAAATAAAGTTGTATTGGAACACAGCCACACTCATTTGTTATGAATGACATGCTTTGTGCTACAAAAGCAGAATTAAGTAATTGTGACAGAAACCATATGGACCTCAAAGCTTAAAATATGTACTTTCTGGCCCTTTCAACAAAAAGTTCACTCAGTCATTAGGCGTCTGCCTTCAGCTCTGGTCTTGGTCCCAGGGTCTTGGGATCCGCCCCGCATTGGGGTCCCTGCTTGACAGGAGGTGTGCTTCTCCCTCTCCCATTCCCCCTGCTTGTGTTCCCTCTCTCTCTGTGTATCTGTCAAACAAATAAAATCTTCAAAAAAAAAAAAAAAGTTTGCTGATCCCTGCTCTGCATCCTTGCAAAATTTCTTGTTGTCAGTCTTTCTTAATTTTAGCCATTTTAATGTATATGTGATGGTATTTCAGTGAGATTTAATTTGCATTTCCCTGATGATTATTGATATTGGGCATCTTTTAATTTGCATATCTGCCATTTGTGTATCTTCTTCTCTGAATTAGCTGTTGAAATATTTTGCTCTATTTTTTTAACTGGCTATTTCCCTTACTATTTTTCAGTTGTAAGAGCGCTTTATATATTCTGGCTACAAATCCTTTAGTAGATAGATATGTTTTATGAATATTTTCTCCCATTTAATGACTTTCATTTTCAAATTCTTAAGTTTCTTTTGAGTAGCAAAAAATTTTAAGATTGATGAAGTGCAGTGTATCATTTTTCTATCATTTGTACTGTTGGGTACTAAGAAACCTTTGCTTATCCCAGTTTAAATTCTTTTTTCTCTAATATTTCTCTAATATTTTCTTCTAAGAGTTTTATTGTTTTAGTTTTTGAAGGAAGGACTATGATCTAATTTGAGTCACTTTTTGCACATAATGAAATATGTTGAGATTTATCTTTTTTATCTTTTTTTTATCTTCCATGCCAGTGTCTAATTGCTTTAGCATCTTTTGTTGAAAAGTCATTTCTTTCCATTGCCTTACCTTAGGAACTTTGTCCAAGATTAATGGCCTACTTCTGAGCTAATTGTTTCCATTGGACTATAACTACATTTGCCAATGACACACCATCTTGATTTTTGTAGATTTACACTGTCTTGAAATCAGCGACTTGTATAAGATGACCAATTCAGCTGTATTTTAAAATTTCTTTGGTATTTCTGGGTTGTTTGCTCTCTAATATGACTCCACTACCCACTCCCTCACACATGCAGAAAGCCTCTTAAAATTTTATGGGAATTCTGTTGACTCTGTAAATCAATTTATGTTTCTTTAGGTATCTTATTATTACTAATTTTTAATTCAATTCAACTGTGTTCAGAGAACATACTCTGATATCAATCATTTAAAATCTATTGCAAGTTATTTTAAGACCTACCATATGTGCTTCATTGTGTTCTTTAGATCCACTGCATGTTTACTGATTTATTTTTGTCCAGTTGTTCTGATAAAATCCCTTCCTATGGTTAGGAATTAAAAGTTTTTTAATTTAAAGTTCTTTCCTTTAATTCTGTCAGTTATTGTTTTTATACTTTGTGGTACTTTTGTAAATTCACACACATTTACCATTTGTATGTCTTCCTACTGAGTTGATCCTCTTACCTTTAGGTACCATCTCTTTATCTTTGATAATCCTGTTCACTTAATGTCTATTTTAGCTGATTTTAAAATAGTCACTGCAGCATTTTTATCTGTAATATTTGTGTATGTTCATTTTCAAATCATTTGTTAGAGCTGCAGTTGAACATTTAATGCATTCTGATTTCTGTTCCTTTGTAATGTGTATTCCCCCAAACGCACCAAAAAAAGAAAAATTTTAGTATTCTACTTTTACCCCTGATATTCTGAAATAGAGTTATGTTATGCCTTTTAAGATTTGTTTTATTTTGTCATCATTGCAGTATGCACTTGGAAGACCCTTTTAATCTGAAGACTCGTGCCCTTTGAGTAATGGGAAATATTCTTGATATATGGATATAGATATAGAAATATCTGGTATAGATATATCTCTATATATGAAGTATATACCCCTATATATCTATATATGTAGATATATCTCTATATAGTCTTTTTGATGCTAAATGCTAAATGCTAAATGTTTAAAAATGAATCAGAGAAAGACAAATAACTGTATGTCTATATATATATCTCTATATCAAAGAGACTAGAGATATATCTCTATATATGAAGATATATCTCTATATATCTCTATATATGAAGTCAAGATTCATATAGCTATATTTATGTGATATATATTATCATATTATATATATTTCTATATATAGTATATTGTTATATATATTATAATTTTTTTCTCTAATATTTCTGCAATATTCTCCAATATATCTATCACATGTGCATATATTACATATATATTATATATCACATATACATATATATAGAAATTTATATATATATTTCTTCCCTGAGTTTTCTGTCTTGCCATTATTTTAGTCCTAAAAAATATGATATTTGGCTGCTTTAACTGATCCATTAATTTTTCTTTACTTATATTCTTCCATCTCATGTTTTTGCTGTTTTGTTTTCTGGAAATTTCTCTTGACTTTGTTTTTCAACCCTTGTACTGAAGTTCTTATTCCAGTTATGATAGTTGCAATTTCTAAGAAATTTTCTTAGAAATTTCATTTTCTGATAGTCTTGTTTGTTTGTTTTTCATATCTCGTTTGTTTTTATTCAAGTATAATTAACATACAATGTTATATTAGTTTTAAGTATACAATATAATGATTCAAAAATTCTATATATTACTCAGTGCTCACCACAATAAGCATACTCTTAAACTCCTTCACCTGTTCCACCCATCTCTTGACCCACCTCCCCTCTGGCAACCATGAGTTTATGCTCTATATTTGGGTATTTATTTTTTTGTTTTTCCCTTTTTCCCTTGTTTATTTATTTCTTAAATTCCACATATGAGTGAAATCATATGTTATTTGTCTTTCTCTGACTCATTTTTAAACATTTAGGCTTCTACCCTCTAGATCTATCCATGTTTTTGAAAATGGTTAAGATCTCACTCTTTTTTATGGCTAAATAATATCGCATTTCATATATATACCACATCTTCCTTACCCATTCCTCTATGGATGGACACTTGGGTTGCTTCCATATCTTGGCTATTATAAATAATGCTGCAGTAAACATAGGGGTGCGCATATATTTTCAAACTAGTGTTTTCTTTTTTCTTTTTTTTTTTTAAAGATTTTATTTATTTATTTGACACAGAGAGAGAGAGATCACAAGTAGGCAGAGAGGCAGGCAGAGAGAGAGGGGGAAGCAGGCTCCCTGCTGAGCAGAGAGCCCGATATGGGTCTCGATCCCAGGACCCTGAGATCATGACCTGAGCCGAAGGCAGAGGCTTTAACCCACTGAGCCACCCAGGCACCCATAGTGTTTTCTTTTTTAGTAAATACACAGTAGTAGAAATACTGGTTCATATGGCAAATCTATTTTTAATTTTGAGGAAATTTTATACTGTTTTCCACAGTGGTCACACCAATTTACATTCCCATTGACGGTGCACAGGGATTCCTTTTCTTCACATCCTCGCCAACCATTGCTATTTCTTGTGTTTTTTATTTTAACCATTCTGAAATGTGTGAAGTGATGTTTCATTGTTGTTTTGATTTGTATTTCCTTGATGATTAGTGATGTTGAGCATTTTTTCATGCATCTGTTGGCCATCTGCATGTCTTCTTTGGGAAAATGTCTATATATATCCTCTGCCCATTTTTTTTAAAGATTTAATTTTTCTATTTTAGAGAGAGAGAGAGAGTGCTTGGGGTGCAGAGACAGAGAGAGAGGGAGAGAGAAATCCAAGCAGATTCCACAATGAGCAAGGCCACATGGGTCTGAATCTCACAACCCAGAGATCAGACCTGAGCCAAAACCAAGAGCCAGACACTTTACTTACTATACTACCAGATGCCCTGTCTCTGCCCATTTTTTAATTGAATTTGATTTTTGGTGTTATGGTGTATAAGTTCTTTATATGTTTTGGATACTAACCCCTTATTGGTTACATCATTTGCAAGTATCTTCTCCCATTTAGTAGGTTGTCTTTTTGTTTTGTTGATGGTTTTCTTCACTGTTCAAAAGGTTTTTGTTTTGTTTTGTTTTGTTCTGTTCTGTTTTAGTGTAGTCCCAAAAGTTTAATTTTACTTTTATTTCCCTTGCCAAAGGAGACATATCTAGAAAAATGTTTCTAAAGTTGAGGTCAAAGAGATTACTTCCTATTTTCCTCTAGGAATTTTATGGTTTCAAGTCTTACATTTAGGTCCTTAATCTATTTAGAGTTTATTCTTGTGTATAATATGAAAAAGTGGTCCAGTCACATTCTTTTGCTTGTAGCTCTGCAGTTTTCCCAGTATCATTTGTCAAAGAGACTATCTTTGCCATTGTATATTCTTCTCTCCTCTGTTGTAAATTAATTGACCATAATAGCATGGGTTATTTCTGGACTCTCTATTCTGTTTTGTTGATCTGTGTGTCATTTTTTTTGTGTGTGCCAGTACCATACTATTTTGATTATTACGGCTTTATAGTGTATATTGAAATCTGAGATTGTGGTATCTCCAACTTTGTTCTTCTTTCTCAAGATTGTTTTCATTATTCAGGTTCTTTCGTGGTTCCATACAAATTTTGGAATTGTTTGTTCTAGTTCTGTGAAAAATGCTGTTGATATTTGATAAGGATTACATTAGATCTGTAGATTTCTATGAATGGTATGGACATCTTAACAATATTGATTCTCCCAATCCAGGAGCATGGAGAATCTATCCATTTATTTGTGTTATCTTTAATTTCCTTCGTCAGTGCTTTGTACTTTAGTGCAGGTCTCATCTCCTTGGTTAAGTTTATCCCTGGGTATTTGATTCTCTTTGGTACAGTTGTAAATAGGATTGTGTTCTTAATTTCCCTTTCTGCTACTTCATTATTAGAGTATAGAAATGCAACAGATTTCTGTATATTTATTTGGTATCCTGTAATTTCACTGAATTCATTTATCGGTTCTAGTGGTTTTTTGGTGGGGTGTTTAGGGTTTTCTGTATATAGTATTATGTCATCTGCAGATAGTGAAAGTTTTCACCAATTTGGATGTCTTGATTCTTTTTTTGTTTTTGTTTTTTGGGTTTTGGGGAGGTTTTTCATTTTTGTTTTTTGCCTGACTGAAGTGACTAGGACTTCCAGTACTATGTTAAATAAAAGTTGCAAGCGTGGATATCCTTGTCTTTTTCCTGATCACAGAAGTAAAACACTCATGTTTTCACCATTGAGGATGACATTAGCTGTGGGTTTTTCATATATGGCCTTTGTTATGTTGTGGTACATTCCCTCTAAACCTACATTGTTGAGCATTTTTATCATAAATGCATCTTGTATTTTCTCAAATGTTTTTTCTGCATCTATTGAAGTGATTATTTGTTTTTTGTCTTTTCTTTCGTTAATGAGATGTAAGGCACTGATTTGCGAATATGAAATCATCCTTACCTCCCTGGAAAAAATCCTACTTGATCTCATGGTGAATTATTTCTTTTTAAATACTGTTAGATTTGGTTTGCTACTACTCTGTTGAGAACTTTTGCATTATTGTCATCACAGACATTGGCCTATAGTTTCTTTTTTCTGTAGTATCTTTATCTGGTTTTGATATCAGGGTAATGGTGGCCTCATATAATGAATTTGGAACCTTTCCTTTCTCTTCTATTTCTTGGAATAGTTTGAGAAGAGTAGATGTTAACTCTTCTTTAAATATTTGATAAAATTCACTTGTGAAACCATATGGTTCTGGATTTTAGTTTGTTGGGAGTTTTTAAATTACTGATTCTATTTCATGGCTAGTAATCAGTCTGTTCAAATTTTCTGTTTTTTTTCCTGATTCAGTTTTGGAAAGTTATATGTCTCTAGGAATGTATTTATTTCTTCTAGGTTTTCCAATTTGTTGGCATAATCTTTTGTAATTCTGTGGTGTCAATGGTTCTCTCTCTCTCTCTCTCTCTCTCTCTCTCTCTCTCTGCATCTGGCTAAAGGTTTATAAATTTTGCTAATCTTTTCAAAAAACCAGCTACTGGTTTCATTGATCTATCCTTTTTTTTTTAAATCTCTATTTCAGTTATTTCTGTTCTAATCCTCATTATTTTTTTCATTCTTCTGGCTGTGGCTTTTGCTTCTCCTTTTCCTCTAGCTCCCTTAGGTGTAAGATTAGAATCTTTGCTTGAGATTTTTCTTGCTTCTTGAGGTAGGCTTGTATTGCCATAATCTTCCCTCTTGGAACAACTTTTGCTGCATCCCAAAGATTTTGGAATGTTGTGTTTTCATTTTCATTTGTCTCTATGTATTTTTTTATTTCCTCTTTGATTTCTTGTTTGACCCATACATTGTTTAGTAGCATGTTATCTGTTCTTTCCAGATTTTTTCTTGTGATTGACTTCTAATTTCATACCATTGTGGCCAGAAAAGATGGTTGATGATTTCAGTCTTTTGAATTTGTTGAGACTTGTTTTGTGGCCTATTCTGGGTAATTTTCCACTTGCACTTGAAAAAAATGTATATTCTGCTGTCCTGGGATGGAATGTTGTGAATATATCTGTTAGATCCATCTGGTCCAATGTATCACTTAAAGCCTCCATTTCCTTGTTGATTTTGTTTGCTTGTTTGTTTTTAAAAGAACAAACATCTTTCTTACATGGCAGAATATTCTTTATAGTTTTGACATGTTCTTCATTTCTTTCATTGTCTTTGTGTTCTCCAAGTTCTTTATTGGTGATTTTAGGGTTTTGTTGTTGATTTGTTGTTGTTCTTCTTCATTCATGATAGCTTTCTTCATAAGGCGGATAATTCTGGGCTGTACATTGGTATATGGGTGAGATATCAAACCATTTCTGGAAGCACTTTATGAGCTAAGGTTGGGGTGGGAAGGATTAGAGAACATTTTGTGGACCATTAGACTGTACTTTATGTTGGCCAGTAAACAAATCAGTCTTTTCACAATGGGCCACCAAACAACAACATATGGAAGATGTGTACTTTTCCAAGTCCTGTATAGTTTCTATAATAGTTGACATAGGGGAAGTACCTCCTGATTGCTGACATTTGGGTGCAGGGTGGGGGAAAGTTGGTCTTCCAGTCTTCTTCTAGTAAAGCATGCTATTAACTCCTCATTGTCCCAGGTTCTTCAGAGTCAGTGGGCTTGCTTGCCCTCAGAAGCTCTCTGACTCCCCTCTGCCATGTTAAATAAGCTTATGTGAATTCTTATCCCCAAAATTCCTTGAAGTTTTTTTTTTTTAAGATTTTATTTGTTTACTTGACACAGAGAGAGAGAGATTTTAAATGGGCAGAGAGGCAGGCAGAGAGAGAGAGGAGGAAGCAGGCTCCCTGCTGAGCAGAGAGCCCGATGCGGGCCTCGATCCCAGGACCCTGAGATCATGACCTGAGCCGAAGGCAGAGGCTTTAACCCACTGAGCCACCCAGGCGCCCTCCTTGAAGTTTTATATTGCTGCAACCACTTTTATCATCCTCATGATCATATTGGATGAAAAAATTTTTGTTTGGTTATTACAGTTCTTTTATTATATCTTTACTGGGGTTAAGGTATGGAGATGAGGTGAATTTGTATGTTTAATCTTTCTCATTTAATTGGAATTCACATTATATTCTAAACAAGCATATATTTAAAAAATAGATTTACTTGACTTAAATATTTTTATGGATGATAATAATGTGTGTTCAGAAGTTTGATAAGCAGAAAAAATAATCTCCTGAGTTTTTCAGGAACAGATATATAGACCAGTGATTAATCAGGCTTCCCTCCTTTGTGGCCATATTTTGTGGATCATTTTATTATTTATTGGCACTTTTGCCATAGGAAGAAAAGAAAACTCACATCTATCACATGCTAATAATTTTTACTTAGAGGTTTGATAGAGGAAAAATTGGAAATTATTGACTAAAATGATGCTTTGAGATTACTTGAGGATTTCATTACTCATGTTATTTTTGTATTCCTATTACCATAGATAATTGACTATAATTTAAGTGGGAGTATAGACTGAAATATAGTTGCAGCTCATCTGGGTTTCATCAAAATTATATCCCAATTGGGCCACAACTGGACTTTGAAACAACTTATGTCTGGTAGTGCTACCCATAGTCATCAGGGATTTGCCTGAGGTCTGAGACAGTTGCCATGGAATCGGTGCTACTCCACTCTTCTTTAGTGAAACAATAACCAACAGCAGTTCGCCAGGACTGAAAATAACAACAACAACAACAACAAAGGTGAAGAAATAAGCAAAAAGAAGAGTATTAACTATTGCACTTATAGACTGTTATACATAGATCCATGCCAATTAGTTATTATAAATGGAATTTCTGGAACAAGTTATTTTAATCTACACTACACAAATTATGACACAGGTCCTCATGTTTTGGGGGGCTTTTAACCCACATCATTTTAAATATGTGGTCACAAGTTTGTTTGAACTTTCTCTGTTAAGGACAATTTTCTTTTGTTTCTAAAATAGTGAAGTTTAAAAAAAAAATCAGACCAAACCATAGAATTATTTTTTAATCAGAAGAGCATGAGTTCAGATAAAATTTCTTAACAGTCTGTATTTAAGAAGTACTTTCCAAGATATTTATAAAATCTCAAAAAAGAGTATTCAGTGGTATTCAGAAAGCCATCTTACTGAGTAGTCCATCAAAACTGACATTACTTGAGGTTGTGTTAAAGCTGTAAATACATTGTCATATTGCAATGTTGTGATTTATTCGAGAGGGAGGGAGATTTAGTGAAAATATGTAAAAAAATAGCATTTAAACAATTTTTACTTAATATCTCTTTTTATTTGTTTGTGTTTTGGAGAGGAAGATAAAGGGGGACAAAAAGCAGAGGGAGAGGGAGAAAGAATCTTAATTAAGCAAGCTCCATGCTGTGCATGAAGCCTGACCTAGGGCTTGATCTCACAACCCTGAGGTCATGACCTGAACCAAAATCCAAAGTCAGATGCTTAACCCATTGAGCTGCCCAGATGCCCCTCACTTAACATTTCATAGAGTTATTTTTTTCCCCTCACGATACTGAATTATCCTTGGATATTGATTAATAAGTGATCAAGAGTGGTATGGAGATGAGTAAAATAAAAGCATGTATAATAATAAAGGAGTCTAGGGATATGTAGAATATACTTATTCACATCAATAGAAAAATCTATTGCAGTTCTATAATCATTTGATACCACCCTAAATTTCCATCAAACAATCAAGAAATCTTTCTGCACAATGACTATTCTAACTTGCTATACTGACCACCAGTCTGAGAGCAAAGGACTGAGACATTTATATTTTGATTACTAGATAATATTCAAAACATATCCATCCTTTATCATTGATCTCATCAAATTTCTAAACTGGGAGATAAGTGTGTTCTTGAATTCATAATTTAAAAAGAGGGTATACGTGTCAAGGTGGCCATTTTGGAGAAACTACATAAAATGGTTGTGTCAGTTGTCTGCCAAAATGCCTAATTTCAATTTCATCTTTCATCTAGCTAACTCGGTATGAACCTTCAGGTCTCAGCTCAATATTAATTCCATAAAGAAGCCTTCATATCTTATTGTACTGTCACAGTTATAATTTCTTGTTCAATCTCCGTCTTCTATAAATTATACTTTTTATTAAGTTGGGGATTGTGTTTCTGTTTGCTAGTTTATTCACTCATAGTTGTTCAATTAATATAATGATCATTTGATTAGTTGAGCTTACATTTAAATATTATATATTTTGCTTAATTACTTTTATGGCTTCTTGCCATTTTCAATAATATGTGAGCATATTAACTATGAAAGTAGCTTTGAATTGTGCATTTATGGACATATTTGAGTTGTTAAACCCAACCATAGTAATGGTTATCATATCACAACCTTTTGCGAAATTATCCTCAATGTGTTGGTTGATTTATTTTCAAAATCATAATAAGAATCGTTGATTATAACTGAGAGTTAAGAGCAATGAACAAGTGGTAAACTATACACAGACACACACACACACATACATATATATGTGTAAACTATGTATGTGTATAGTTATATAATTATACATATAGTTTACAACTTTGGATTGTGTATCAGAGGACATAATCACAAATTTATTTACTTTCTAGTTGTTTTGTTTTAACAAAGAGAGCAAAGTTAATTCAGGAAGAGATTTTAGAGATGATTCTGCACAACTTATTTAGATATCAGAATTAAAGAGATGAAAAAAGGCAAAATCATTTGTCCCAAACAAACAGAGTCAGTAGAAAGCATAAGTATAGAATCAAATTTTTGAAAGCTATAAAAACAGTTTTTCTATGGCCAACATGTGGACTTCATTTCAGTTATTTCCCACCTTAAAATTTGTATTTTTAAAAAAGTTTTGCCTTAAGCAAAAAATAAATTATAGCCTCCATGTTTTGTGAATGAAGTAAATGTTTACTTCTACAGCCTGGTGACTTAGTGCAAGAATATCCAGCAAAAGAGCAAATCTAATGTCACTCATTTAACAACAAAATGATACCATCAGCATTTTTATTAATGTTTATTTTGAATCAAGAGACCATTGTCTTATAGAAATATTCTAGACCGATTGCTAGTCTAGACTCTGAAACTAGATGGAGGTGCCTTGTAAATTAAATCCTTTCATATCCCACAGGCTGAGATCATGCACATCTGAGATGTGTTAGCTGAAATTCCACACAATCCTCAATTGCCAAGTTTGGATAGAATGAACACAATACTAAAAGTAAGAAAACTAAGAAAAATCAACATTAAAAAATGTATATTATACAAAGATCTTACAGACAGCAGTGAGAAGAGAAGCGCCTCTAGTGTTCTTTACCCCCAGATTCAAACTTGAAGATGAATTGTTCTTAGCTCCAGGGAGGAATTCTGAGGGTAGGGAAAAGGGTTATAAACCTGAGCAGCCAAAAGTGAAAAAATCAGAGAAAGACAAATACTGTATGATCTCATTAATATGCAGAATCTAAAAAAGCTGAAACAGAGTAGAATGATAGTTGCCAGGACCTTGGGGGGGAGGGTGGGAAATGGGGAGATTTTGGTTAAAGAGTACAACAGTCCAGTTATAAGAATAATAAGTTCTGAGGTTCTAATGTACAGCGTGGTGACTAGATTTAACAATACTGTATTGTTACTGTACTTGAAAGTTGCCAAGAAAGTAGATCTCAAATGTTCAAAACACACACACACACACACACAAATATTGACTATGTGAGGTGATGGATGTGTTAAATAACCTTATTGTCGTAATCATTTAGTAATACATACATACATCAAATCATCATGTTGTACACCTTAAACTTACACAATGTTATATGTCAATTATATCTCAATAAAGCTAGAAAAAAAAGTTTGAGCAACGAATTAATTCAGAGGTATTTTCTGAACAGCTTTCTCTTGAAAACACGTAAATACAAGATGTGATTCCTTCCCTCAGGTATCCATCAGTTTAATTGAAGTTGTATTTTTGTCACCATTTTACCAGTTTAACATTCATTTCCTGAATATTTAGAGTATTCCAGGTATTATGATAAATTATTGGAAAAGAGTAATAAAAATAAATGTCCTACAATCACAGGAATGTCATCATGGGAGTAATATAGTAAAAAGTTCAATAAAATATGGTAAGTGCTAAGATGGCAGAATGCCCACTTCTCAGTCTTCACTTAGCTTTCATGTAATTCCCTTGAGAAGACTATAGGAATTTAATTTATTTAATTATAGTGATAAATATAGACAAATAACCTAATATAAAACTGACCAAAGCGTATAAATAGGAAATTACAACAGACCAAGCTATAATGTACAACAAACATATGAAAGGATGCTAAAGCTTAGTAGTAGGGAACTGCCAACTATGCCAGTAATGAGGTAACAGTTCTCCTCCATAGGGTTGATGAAAATTGAAAAGAGGAAATCTAGTCATTGTTTTCTAGGGTGCCAGGAAGTGGACACACTCATTGCTGGAAGGTATCCAAATGGCCATGAATTTATGAAAACTAATCAAGAAATATCAACTAAAATAAAAATGTATATACAGTTGACCTTTGAACAATGCAGAATTCAAATATTCACGTATAATTTTTTCTAAGATTTTATTTATTTATTTGACAGAGAGATAGTGAGCACAAGTAGGCAGAGCGGCAGGCAGAGAGAGAGGGAGAAGCAGGCTCTCCACCGAGCAGGGAGTCCGATGCGGGGCTACATCCCAGGACCCTGGGATCATGACCTGAGCCGAAGGCGGTCACTTAACCGACTGAGCCACCCAGGTGCTCCTTCACATATAATTTTTGACTCCCCCAAAATAACTATTAATAGCTTACTATTAAGCTAAATACTAATAACATAAATAGTCAACACATATTTTATATGTTTTATATATTATATAATGTATTTTTATAATAAAATAGACTGAAGAAAGGAAAATGTTAAGAAAATTATAAGGAAAAGAAAATACGTTTATTGTACTATATGTATTTTATTGAGAAAAATTTGTGTGTGAGTGGACCCACACAGATCAAATCCATGTTGTTCAAGGGTCAACTGTATTTTATTTTTTTTTTTCAACTGATATTTTAATAAAATAATAACTAACCAAAAAATAAGACAAAGTAACAAGGACAAGCATGAAAACCTCTCAATGAGTATCTAAATGGGGAAAATTAATGTGGTTTTAATCTATTCTATTGAATACTACATATTTAACAGCACAGGTCAGGTGTTTGCATTTGACCGGTGGCTATTCATGATGTTTGTTTCATGGAAAAAAAATCTTTTTGCCAGGCAGTATTTATGTGGTGACTGTTTTTTTAAACATAACATAAAACTCAGTCTATGATATTTAGGTATGTATTTTTTCATCAGTGTGAATGAAGATGTGGAAGGAGCTACTGTGGACCTCAGAAACATGGCTCATGAGAAAGAGAGTTAATACAAGTAATTAAATTTTAGGGGCGCTTGGGTGGTACCGTCAGTTAAGCATCAGACTCTTGGTTTTGGCTCAGATCCTGTCGTCAGGGTTGTGAGATCAAGCACTGCACTGGGCTCCACACTCAGCATGGAGTCTGCTTGAGATACTTTCTCCCCCTCCCCCTCTGTCCTCCCATTCATGCTCTCTCACTCTTCTCTCTCAAATAAATAAATAAATCTTTTTTTAAAGAAAGGAATTTAAAATTTTCCCCTTATGTAGCTTCTTTTTTTTATATTTTATTTATTTATTTGACAGAAAGAGAGCACAAGGAGGAGGAATAGCAGGCAGAGGGAGAGGGAGGAGCAGGCCTCCCATCGAGCAGGGAGCCCGATGGGAGCCTCGATCCCAGAACCCTGGTATCATGACCTGAGTCAAAGGCAGTCGCTTAACCAACTGAGCCACCCAGGCACCCCCTTACATAGCTTCTTATATTTTTACTGGTTCAGGCAAACACATGTCGATTTTGTTTCCCAAATATTAATTATAACAAAATGTATAGATATTCTGGAAAATGAGATGAATGTGTTGCAGAATTTCCTTTCCTTTGGTGCCCATGGGTTCTGGTCATATTGCTTTGAAGAATGAAGAGGTAGACCAGACAAAGAGTGGTGGGCAGCAAAGCAAAGTTTATTGAATGATAGTAAAGTTATTGAGTGATAGTACAAAGCTCCTCAGAGGGAGGGAACCTGAGAGCGTTGCCACCAGAATTTCTAAGTCTAAGGTTTTCGTTTTTGTTTTTAAAGATTTTATTTATTTATTTGACACAGAGAGAGAGAGAGATTACAAGGAGGCAGAGAGAGGAGGAAGCAGGCTCCCTGCTGAGCAGAGAGCCCCATGCGGGCCTCGATCCCAGGACCCTGAGATCATGACCTGAGCCGAAAGCAGAGGCTTTAACCCACTGAGCCACCCAGGCGCCGCCCCTAAGTCTAGGGTTTTCCAGGGCTTGTTGGTGGGCTGTTTTAATCTCATTAACCCTCCACTGCTTGTCATCCATTCAGGCTTTTGTCCTCTACCTGATGGAAAGGGTGGAGGGCTCCTTCCATGGTGGTATAAAATCCCTTCAAGGTTGGTTTCCTCTTGGGGGGGGTGGTCAGGAGGGGGCCTGTCCATGCCTGACTTTCTTCTAATTATCCTTTGTCACATACACTTGAAATAATTTTTAGATTATTGATTGTAAGTTGTAGGCCTATGGCTTTTCCCCATATGTGTGTACAGGTAATCAAGACATTGATAATATTATTCTTAAAACTAAGATATTTTAAGCCAAAATAGAATTACTAGCTTTCTTTTTACATTTAGTTTGTGAATTAGTTTATTATCTTTTATCCTATCTACTAGTAGGTAGGTTGGAGTAGTTAGTATTGTCTTACTTTACAAATGACTTGACCTAGTCCATACACCAAATATAAGAAACACTATTGATTGATGTTTAGAAGCAAGGCCTGAGATACTTAAATAAATCAAATTTCAACTGTGAGAAAGTAACTCCAACCCCTTTGAGAAGATACTCTTTCAGAAAACCAAAGTGCTGCTAACTTGGCTCTGAATCATGTCAATCCATTACACAGGGCAATATGGATAGCACAGCTAGGATGACGCTTCATAGCAATGACTGTTCCAGATGTTTGAATTCTGATTATGTTTGAGATGGAAACACTCAAAAATATGTGCTTTAATTATAGACATGGAAATAATTATTTCTCTGCCTCATCCATCACCCTGCCAAGGCTAAGATTTTTGTAACTACTACTTTGTCCAATGCATTTGTAAACAGACATTCCACAATTTTGCTAGAACTGTTTTCAAATTACTACTTGTATATAATTTGCTTCAAGAAATATGTAAATCAACATTCCCCTACATACATTAATATATTCACCAGTTAGGGTTCTCCTAGTTGATCCACATAAGAAATTTTCAAGAGAACCAGGCAAGATATTTTTCACAATATAAATAACACGAAATAGACACAAAGTGTGAAATTTTGAACTACAGCTAAAGGACTTTGAATGTTATGACTAATTCTAATAGTCTAATAGAAAAAGATACAAGTCATTATCACTTTTGTACTTTTTTATTTACACGTTCTTGCAACCACCAAATGTTACTTTCTGTGATAAAGTTTGATGAGGAGAAATCGGTAATAGGTTTTGGTAGATTCTAGTTTGTGTGTTTTCTGCCTCCAACATATTTTTACATGGTATTGCCTTCAATTAAGTAAACTATTGAGCGTTGCCTCCATTTTCATAATAACAGGTCATCTCTAAAATGTTTTGAATTTTATCTACTCAGTGAGTGATTAAACTGCACCCAGCGTTTTCAATAAGAAATATCTGTGTATTGTAGTGATGGGCTTTAAAAAAAAACCAGGCATCAATCTACCACAATCTGACTAAATTATTTAAAATAAATTCACAAAATTAGCCATAATTTATAGCATCAATTTTAAATGATATCTTAAACCATGTATCATACTAGCACATATTTTCCTTTCCCAATTTACCTTCCAAATAAGTACTGACAATTAGGGAGCACTTAACATTTATCATGCTTATCTTTGCAGCTGCAGTGGCACTAAAGGTGACTAAGGATGGCAAGAAGAGTTTTTTGTAAAGAGTTTAAAATAAAGGGAAATAACGATTGATTTCCCTTTGCTTGTTGAGTGGTTGGAGGTAGATAAGAGGATTTGTAGTGAGGTCATCAGTCACAATTGGATAGTAATTTGAAAATGGATTAGCTTAGAAGTAGCAATTTCTGCTCCATGGGTTTTAGTGAAAAAGTCTGCCTAATTCTGTAAGAGACCTCATAAACTGGCAGAGATCAATGCCTACCTAATGTGCCATTATGCACTGGGCACACTTCAGTGATTACAGCACAGCTGTGGCTGGGGTTTGCCTGATATTTCTTTAGCACTTGCACCACAGGTGCTCCACATGATTATTTTGCCCAAAGGAATAAACTCTTTAGGGAATTAAAATGGACCAGAGGCTTTTCTTCATGAGAAGCTTTTCACTTTTTAAACTAAGGAATGACCAGTGTCACGTGTCAGTAATGCCAGTCCTGTAACAAATAAAGACTAAACAAATTAAGAGAAGGAAATTATCCTCTATTATGTGTCTCAAAGGCACATTCTTATGTGTAAAATTTTATAGCCTAAGCCTACCTGCCTTTGTAACTTGAAAGAACATTATCCAAGTTCCAGGTTGGAAAGGTTCGATGTTTTAAACATTAAAAGTTTCATCTTAGGGCGCCTGGGTGGCTCAGTGGGTTAAAGCCTCTGCTTTCGGCCCAGGTCATGATCTCAGGGTCCTGGGATCGAGGCCCGGGCTCCCTTCTCAGCGGGGAGCCTGCTTCCCCCTCTCTCTGTCTGCCTGCCTCTCTGCCTCCTTGTGATCTCTCTCCCTCTGTGAAATAAAGAAATAAAATCTTTAAAAAAAAAAAAAGTTTCATCTTAAAGTGTAAGAGCTAGCATTAACTAGTTTTTAAAGTCCTTTAGCTTTTCTTCTAGGTCATGCCAGTTAGTTGGCAATGAAGAATAAGAATGAATTTAAAACAAAATGTGAATATTAGATCTCCTGCCAATAATCCTTAGATTCTTATCCTCCCTGGCTTTCTTCACTGGTTGTTTGCAAATATTACATATAAGACCAATGAGTATATTATTAAGGGAAGGTAAAATAATTTGAACTGCTAATCTGAAGAGCATAAACAAATAAATTCCACTTTATACCTTAAACAAATGATATTTAACATCTAAGTAATATTATTAATCTGAAAATTTTTATTTTGTAGCTCTTTAAATTTGATATGATATGTAATGAGGTGGTAGGAACAAACTTTCAGAGTAATGCAACACAAGGAAAGGAATTTATCGACAATAACTTATGATTAGTGCTTTGCCACTAGTCTGAACAGTATCTGGTATATGGTCTAAAACTTTCAAAGTGTTTTGTTTTTATGTAAGACATATGATGTGTTTGTAGTTAATAACAAATTTATCAGCAACTTTACATTTCAGTCCACTGCCTAACCTGTTCTGGAGAAAAGGAAAACAAGGCTGTGACTGGCCTAACAATACTGTTTAAGATTTTAGGGGCAAAGTAAAGGATTTCTTGTCTCAAATTATTCCTTAATCTGCTCATGCAAAATCCTTTCAAGAAAGAACAATTTACCTAACCAACAGTTGGACGTTAATCTCCAATTGAAATACTCCTGATAGAGGTAGCATATTACCTTGAAGAGGTTTAGTTCATGTAACATAACAATGGTAATAGTCCCATTTAATACTTTCAAAGAATTATTATGTTCAGGCTTTATATGAATAATTAACTTTTTAAATTGTTAATTAAAGAAGAAGAGAACTTAATTCAGAAGAGAACTGTTGCCATGGTGAGGGGACTTGTCATGCCATTTGAAAAAAAAAAACACACACATAAACACACACCGGGAGAATTGGGGAACAGAGGCAATTTGAAGGCTGTCCCATGAAAGGAAGATAAAGTTGGCTGAGTGAATCCACCAGGAAGTAGTCAGTATGCTCTGTGGTCCTCAGAAACTATCTAGAAGAATATAAAGAAAAACTTTTTTGCTTATAGAATCCTCTCAAAGTGAAATGAGCTATCTTGATGTTATTACAAAGGATAACTCTTCTCTGAGGTTGCTTGAGATTATATATTAATATTGTATTATATTATATATGTAAGTATTAATATATAATATTGTAGAGTAATATATAATGTACTATGTATTATATTATATATATACAAATTTTGATAGTAAATTTTAAAAAGGATAAAGATGGAAACATCCTTTGGCTGAAGTATGGGAAAACAAGACTCCACATTGTTTTTATGTGGAGGGGAAGATGATGCTCAGAGAAAGATACTGGAATACAAGAGGTAAATTTTTCTTTCCTTCCCATTTTTCTAAACCCAGCATTGATCATCAGTATCACTTTCATTGTCATGAGTTTAATAAAATTGAGATAATCAGATTAAATTCTCCCTCTCACTGTCCTATAAGAACCTTCTATTCACAATAAACCAAAAAGGCTCAAGCTGAAACTGCAGATATTATGGCAGATCTGTTCCAAAACAAGAACATTTGTAGGGCTTGGTTTAGACGTTTACACAGTGGCACACTGGACAGAATACTGAGGGTACAAGTTTTTCTAAATTTACCTCCATTTAATAAACATAACCATAAATTTGAAAAAAATGTGTTGGACCTACTTTTTAAGGTATGTAAATATATAAATGAGGGCTAAAATAAACAAAAGTAAAAAAAACCGTAAAAATGTAGTTGAGGGGCGCCTGGTTGGCTCAGTGGGTTAAGCCTCTGCCTTCAGCTCAGGTCATGATTGCAGGGTCCTGGGATGGAGCTCAGCTGGGAGCCTGCTTCTCCCTCTCCCTCTGCCTGCCTCTCTGCCTACTTGTGATCTCTCTGTATCTCTCTGTCAAATAAATAAATAAAGTCTTCAAAAAAATGTAGTTGAGGTTAAGATTTGCATCATTTGACAAGAGCTTCTGTTGGAAAGGTGACTGAGATGACTCTCACAACCCATCTTCTAATTAGAAAGGTTTCTCAAAGACACAATCTTTTGAAATTATTGAAAAATGAAAAAAATACTTCGCATTTGAATCAAATGGAAGCGACCTTAAAAAAAATGACCTCAGTGCTACAGGCACTCTGGGTCCGGGGACCCGGAGGAGGATGTCGCACAGCATCAGCCAAGAGAGTCATTGGCTTTGAGTAGGGCAGAGATCAAACATTAGCCAAAGAATGTGAAAGCAGAGCTTATTGAATAGCATAAGTGACACAGTATAGATGAAGGAGTGTCTGAGAGACTCATAAAAGAAAGAAGTCGAGCCTCTCTATCCCTTGGGGTAGGGGTTTATATTGGAAAGGGAAAGAGGTCAAGGATGTGTTCCTTCAGGAATCCAGGGTAGGGTCCAATCAGAAATGAATGACAGGTGAATAACAGGTTTTATTTAATAAGTCATGGAAGATAGGGGTACTGATGCCAAAGTTTGTTTGAAGACAACATCCTAGAATGTATTTAGGATCTGGTTCTTCCTAGGTGTTATCAGGGTGTGGGGGTCCTAGGACAAAACTCAGACAATGGTTAACTTTGTTGCTTCCTTCTTGGAGTAGAAGCATAGCTTCTTTGGTTCTTACTCAGATGCAAGGTAAAGTGCAGAACATGAGTAAGTAGGGTCTAGGACAGAAACAGCAAAAATGGAGGCTTTCTAAAATAGCATCCCTCAGCTTCCCCATGTCATTAATAACTACGACACCTAGAGTAGGTCATGGATTTTCAGAAACCAAATAGGCGGGGAAGATGCAGTAAAGAACATGAAGGACTCAGACCTGGTGGAAGAGGAGTGCTCTTGGAGTGATCTCTTTGATAGAGTAAATTTTAAAATGATAAGATGAAAAAGAAAGAGAAAAAGAAAGAAAACAGCAACAACAATGAAAGTTAAGAAAATACTTAAAAGTGAGATAATGGTGCATTGGGAAGCCAAAATAGAGGATCTTTTTCAGCTTTAAAGACATCATGATTCCAGGGTTTTAGATGATTTGGAACGAAAAAGTAAGAAACCATGGCAAAAGTTTAGCTATTTATACTAAGGTAGAGTAATACAAATTTGCCAGAGCTTTTATTTTCTTTGGAAAGATTGAAAAATAATGACTTATGAGAATTTAGATGGAGCAGTACATCAGAGGTACCTGATGTAAACAGGGACACTCATTTTTTTTAATGAAATTAGCCCGTTAATTTCAGCATGTGCTGAGTTAAGCACTTAAGGAATTTCTTTGCTCTATGAATGACTGTGTTATAGAAAATAAATATATTTTCTAAAGACTGTAAGTAAAGATGCATCATGTGATATATTTGTTTAGATGTTGAATATAGATTACTGATTATATGAATGGTATAAAATACTATGATCCTTGGAAATATATTATCAGTGCATTCTTTTTTTTTTTAAAGATTTTATTTATTTCTCAGAGAGAGGGAGAGCACAAGCAGCCGGAGTGGCAGGCAGAGGCAGAGGGAGAAGCAGTCTCCCTGCCGAGCAAGGAGCCCGATGCAGGGCTTGATCCCAGGGTCCTAGGATCATGACCTGAGCCAAAGGCAGCTGGTTAACCAACTGAGCCACCCAGGTGTCGCTATTAGTGCATTCTTAAATGGTGCAAATATAGTTCCTTGCATTTAAAAAGTGATATACAAAATATAGTCAGGATCCTAAGGTAGTAGAGCACAGCATTAAAGCATGTGGGCTCTGGAGCAGAACAGTTTGGAGGAGGATTTCAAAAGTTGCCTGGGAATTCTGGCAATTTCCTTGAGTTCTGCCTTCTATTTTGATAAATTTGTTCAAGTTCTCTAAGCCCTGTTTCTATAAAATGGGAGGAAACAATAGTTCCTCTATCACAGAGCTATTCTGAAAGGTAAATGTAATAAAGAATTAAGAGTTTTTTTCAAGAACTGTTAGCTATCATTATCTAATAAAATAAGGATTCTGTCAAACTAAAGGTAGTGAATTGGAGCCATTTGAATACTGTTTTCTTTTTTTCTTTCCTATCGGCTCCTGTGTGATATTTTTTTTCTTTCAGCAGGGTCTATTATTTTAGATAAAACTCAGCAATTCTTGAATACTTTTTTTAAAGGAAGGTATTATATATCAAAATGGAATTCTAAGCCCACTCCATTCTTTATCTGCATTACTTTCTATCTGTTTTACATTCCTTTGCTCTCTTGTGCTGAATTCAATGAGACTTCAAGATATGAATGAAAGAGTTTGCCTTGGATGCATGTCAAACCAAGGCAACCACTGCTACAAGGAGGTGCCTTATATTTATTTCCTCTTTCCTCCCTTAGAGTAAAAAATCCACTATTCTGCATCTTTTTAGCTGAGGTAGTGGGGAGGAGGTGAATTAAATGTTTTTAACTAAATTTAACATTCCAAAACTTCAACAGCACTCAAATCATTTATAATGTATGCGTATTTATTGAGGGCTATGCTTTTGCTACTGTGAACAGCTATTTTTTTTTTCTCTTCCAAGTTGTCTGTTACCAAAGAAAAAGATTCCTTTATAGGCAACTTCTGTTGTGAGAACCATCTTGTCAGTTAAAAGCAAAACAAAACATTCAATAAAATTCTCAGAAAAAAATATTTTTATGCTAACATTTATATTAGTGACAATATTATTGGCATCACCAGCCTTTACATCTTCTTATTTCGTTAAGAAGAAATATAATAACTTTCCTGTTAAATGAATTGGGTTTATTACTTCTTGCTATAACCACATATTTTAGGAATCCAAGTGTGTATGTGAATGTTTGTGTTCATGAATATGCACATATTTTTTTCTTAGATATCTTTGTTATACCTGTATTGCTTTCATTTCCTGGAAAAGCCTTTAGTAGAGCGTAAAGTCAGTATCCTTTGTGCCTTTTGTTTAATGTCTTCCCATAGGTTTCCAGACACCTGCTATTTTGTCTTCTGTATTTAAACAGTAAAGGAACTTTGATTTTCTTCTCCGAAGCCACCTGAGAACTGTAGATAAACAGCATAAGTAAAATGGGGCGGGGGGGAGAAATTGGAACACCACAACCACAGCACGAATAATAAAGTTCTGGTTATAACTTTCAAACGTAAAAGAGTACAGGAAAATAACAGAATCTGCCCCACCAAGCACACATTGCGGCCTGCTGTTTTCCCTGTTGGTGTCACATGGCTTTGATTTTCATCTAATTGCAAGAAAACACAAACATTGGCAAAAGCTTTCCTGGATGTTTGGTGACCCCACTGTGTTAAATAGGAACTGAATTTGGGTGCATAAGGAAACTTCAATATCTGTCTCTTTGGCTTTTATTCCCACAAACTTAATAGGCCCAACCATCAGAAAAGAAACATCATCTAGAAATTTGGGGCAAGTTTTGATAGTGAGATTAAAAAATAAATGCATTCTCCTACCTCACGGCCTTTGTTATTTATAACTTTGAAAAAGGCATTCCCTTCATGGGATACAATGATTAAATGGGGATTAAACAGCATTCTGTTTGAATTGCTCAATACTCTACAAAATAGGACACTCAAATTGAAGGCCTAGAGTTGTTTTTAAGTTTTGATGAGTGTGAGGAAATGAAGCATTTTACCCTCCTAAGGTCGAACATTTATTTACCTAGCTCTCGCTCCAAAATTGTGTAGGAAAAGTCTAATGATCTTAGTTGCTGATATTGTCAAGTAGAATAGATTTAGGGCAGTATCAGATGTTTCACTATCTCAAAGTCCACTTTTCAGGTTGTTCCTGAATCATAATACTTGGGGGAAAAGAAACGAAAATGTAGTATTTAGGGAATGGTAAGAGAAACAAGTCTTTGGCAATCAGGAGAACCAGGTTAAATGTTTCCCTAGTACATGGTCCCTTTGCTGTTCCTACTAACCATGGTCAGTGAGGAGGTAAAGCAAACACTCAGAGACGGATATACATAGCACTGAATTTAGAAGAGAATATAGGTGCTGAAATTTCACTTCAGTTTAGACTTTACTGTAAATTCAGCCTGATACACTTATTTAGAAATACTAACACACAGTTTAACACATGTGTGTATCTGTGTTTGCATGGATTGCATCAGTGGTCAGCATGTGTTCATTGGCATACTGATTCTAGAATGGTATCATCTTGGGTGTTCTGAGAACAAAGATATAAGTGTTCAGGTAGGTTTGGAAGCCAGATTACCCAATACAACCCATGACATTGACACTTAAACACAAATACACACTCATGCACATGCACACCCGTACATCATTTCTGAAGATTAACAATCCATATTAACCTTCTACATAACTTACATAATTTTACTATTTACATAATTTTATTTACTTTTTTTCCAAATTTTTTGTTGTAATACTTTATTTTATTTCTTAAAAGAAAAATTGAGAGCACAACTGCTACTGTGTAGAAAGACAAATATTTAACCTCTAGGAAAGCCTGGTTCAAGGTTATCTAACAAGTATAGAAGGCAGCACAAAAGAATGAGAGTAGAGTTTTCCAACATTAAGGAAGGAAGATGACAGAAGATGTTTTAGGATTGGAAAGATTTAATTATATTTGTTAATTGATGGAGGAGAAAATCAAGAGAGATAGCATGAAATTTCAACAAGTTTTGAGGTTGAGAAAAAAGATCGTAAAGAAGATTATAATACTATCTGTTTAATCACTAACATAAAAAGGACTTTTCTTAAAAAGCTTATGGAGAGGGAATGTTTCTGGAGATTTGAGAAGTAATGTGGTGNTATTTATTTTTTAAGATTTTTATTCATTTATTTGACACAGAGAGAGACAGATCACAAGTAGGCAGAGAGACAAGCAAAGAGAGAGGAGGAAGCAGGCTCCCTGATGAGCAGGGAGCCCGATACAGGGCTCTATCCCAGGACCCTTAGATCATGACCTGTTCCGAAGGCAGCTCAGCTTAAACCACTGAGCCACCCAGGCACCCAATGTGGTGATTTTAAAGAGAATGAAAGGGCTTTGTAACAGTCACAAAAAGAAATGCACCAAAGAGTCCTCTAGAAAATTAGGGATTAAAGAAAAAAAAGAAAACAAGATTTGTAAACTAGCTTTGAGAGTCCAGGTTTTTGTTTTTGTTTTTGTTTATTTATTTATTTATTTATTTATTTATTTATTTATTTATTTTTTATTCTTTGCCCCAGGGGTACAGGTCTGTGAATCATCAGGTTTACATCTTTCACAACATTCACCAAAGCATAAACCCTCCCCAATATCCATAACCCATCCACCCTATCGCTACCCTCCTACCCCCCAGTAACCCTCAGTTTGTTTTGTGAGAGTCCAGTGTTTTTAAAGTGTGAGTTTACTTTGAAGCTAATTGAGAAAGCTGGATTTATTCCAGAAAAAGATCATGAGTAGGTGTGGATGGGGGTGTGGATATGTGTCACCTTTGGTAATGTAGGCCTAGGGCAGTCAAGAGCCCAGACAATTTTGAACATTGTGGAAAAGATCATTTGAATAGATGGTCAAGAAATTATACTTTAATATAGCTTCTGGGAGCACACTATAATGGCTCCTTCTCTGTTCTTTTAATTATCCATGAAGATATGGGGAAAAAAAAGAAAATGTCATGGAAGGAAAAAAAAAAGACAGAGGCAAATCACAAGACTCTTTTAATTCTAGAGATCAGACTGAGGTTTGCTGGAGGGAAGGGATGGGTATTAGGGAGGGCACTTGTGATGAACACTGGGTGTTATGTAAGTGATGAATGGCTAAATTCTTTTCCTGAAACCAGTATTATACTATATGTTAACAAACTAGAATTTAAATAAAAACATGAAACAAACAAAAAAGGAAAAGTGTCACAACACTATCAAAAAGCACTGTAATAGTAACAGTGAACATTTATTGAGTTCTTATCATGTCAGCCAAACATAGTCATGTGTAGTGACTCAGTTTATCTTTGAAAATATTTTATTGTTACCCATCAATTATCCTCATTTTTCAGCTGAAGAAATTGAGGTCAGAAGTTAAGTAAAATCCTGATGCTTTTATACCTGGTCAACAAGAGTTGGAATTTGAACCTATTAAATGTGGGTAGAAAGGCCATTCTTTTAAACACCACATTATATTGTTTAATAATAAAGCTTATGAGAAATTGATAATAATTGCAAGTTGGAACAAATTGAGAAAAATATGGTTTGAATGTGAGAAACCCAAGCTTCTGTTGATGAACTCAACTATTTTCCCCTGTTTTCTTGGAGGGAGGAATAGGCTGTTCCTATCCAGTCCTATCCAAAAATATCTCCTGGGTGATGCTCACTTAATTATTCACACACTAACTCCAGATCTTAACTGACTTCCAAACAGCTGCCCTGACTTCCTAGGAGTAGCAACAGATCATGCCCAGCAGTCTCCCTAGACTTCCCCCTGTTTTCTTCAAGTGGTCACCCTAGGGTTAGCCTTCTCTCTTAGCACCACAGACTTCTATTGATGATCATTGTACCTATCTCACCTATCTCCATCCAACTCTTTCAGTAATGGAGAAGAAGGGAAAAGAGAATATAATCCTTGTATCAGAATTGAGTTATCCAAGAAATAAAACTTTAAATAATTGGAGACAATGACAGTGGTTTTACAAGTGCTTTTGAAAAGCTTAGGAGCAGCAATCACTGGCAAATTTCAAACACAAGATGCATCTTCTTACATAGCAATGAATTTAAGATCAAATTGAACATAACCCATATAATAAGAATAAAAGAGATGTCAAGGATGCACAGGATTCAAGAAAAGAAGAAGGAAGGATATGGGTTATAATCACCAAGTGGGAAAATTCCATCTTAAAGGATATATTCTCTTAATTGGGGTAAAAAGAAAAAACCCTAATTTCAGTGATACGCTGTTTGAAAGATGAAATGCCTAAAATTTGGTATTATAGAAGTTTGTATTTTTTTTTAAAGATTTTTTATTTATTTTAGAGAGAGAGAGAGAGCAAGCAGGGAGAGGGGCAAAAGGAGAGAATTGCAAGCAGAATTCTTGCTGTGTAGGGAGAACCCAAGACCTATGACACCGTGACCTGGGCTGAAACCAAGAGTCAGATGCTCAGCTGATTGAACCACTCAGGTATCCCTGGAAATTTGTAAATTTTAACAGAAAAATTAAAAGCGAGATAATGGTGACACTCTACCTGGTCATTAAAACGAGAACAAAAATGACAGTGCAATTTTATTATTTCTATATAGACATTTCAATGAAAAAGAAAATTAAATAGGACAAAGTTTTTACATTTATAAAAAATACATAGTTCACAGATAGGACATACTATAACTTTATCTCCGATATTCATTGCAGTGGTATAGTGACATTTTACAGTAAGTTTCCTTCTACCAAAGAGTTCATATCTGAGCTCAAGAGACCCTGTGATTTGTGGCGATAGAGGTGTACTGTGTGGAATGCTGTGGAAAATATATAGCAAAGAACATCTAAATAGATTGGGAGGTCAGACAATACTGACATGATTCTATTAGGAATAAGCTATATAAATTTGAGGTTACTTGTCAGCACAAGAAAGGGAAAAAATATAATCATTAGTGAATATGCAGCAGGCCAATATCACACATTTCTGTGAGCACACTGGCTTCAAATTCTGATACATTTGACTACCTGCAAAAAATATTTATTACCTTCTATTATTTAAAAAAAAAACACAATGCTTTGCTCTGCTTTGTTTTGCTTTCATCTTTTGGTTAAAACTAATTTTATTTGAAAAAAAATTCAAATTTACCAAAAAACTGCAAAAATGCTACAAAGAACAGCCACATGCCCTTCACCCACCATGCACTTTCGTCAATTGCTCAGGCAGTGAATCCAATCCAGCATGGGCCCTTGCCCTCCAGTGGTCTTATCACTCTCATATCTTCCATGAGGGCAGTTCCTCATTTTTCCCTTGACATTCACAATTTCCTTGACATTTTTGAAGATATATAAGGCATTCATTTTGTAGAATGTCCCTCAATGCAGGACTGTTTAGTGTTTCTTCAAGATTATACCTAATTTATGCATTTTGGCCAGGAAAGCATAGGCATGATGTCTTGTCCTTGTTATATCCTATCAATGAGCATATGATATTGATGTGTCCCATTTTGGGTGGTGTTAACTTTAGTACTTGATTAAGGTGGCCACTGCCAGGTTTCCAGAAAGGTACATTTCTATTGTTCTTTGTAATCAGTAAGTATTTTGCAGAAAGATATTTTGAAACTAACTGCATATTCTTTTCCTCATCCTACTTCTCTCATTAATTTTGGAAACTATTGATATTTCTTTCCTGTAGTATTACTTTGGTCATTATTGATGATTATTTACTAAGTTTATTCACACCAGTGCATTTATTAGTTGATATTCTACTGTAAGGAAGATATTAATCTTCTCCCACTTCATTTATTCATTTGTTTTTATCAGTGTGAACCAATGGATGCCAATTTTATTCACTGTTTTAGAATCATTTTTTTAATTGTCCACAATTGACCAGTGAGTGCTCTTTTAGCTAGACCCTTAATCATTTTGACATATTCAAATCATTCTTTAAGTACTTCATTACTATCTGAGACAACATGATGTTCTAGGACTTTCTCTGCTGCAGCTCAGAAATTAGCCATTTCTTCAAGGAGCCCTGGTTCCTTTCAGTGGAAAATAGTATGTAGAAACCAAGATCTGACTGCTAGGTCTAATTCTTGCTATAGGGGTTTTGCTATTCATAGGCCTTCTCAGTGGACAGAAAGAACTAGGAATACAAATATTCACACACATTCATGCACATACACAGCTCCACACTTATCTCTGTATCTGTACTTGTACCTATATATAAACCATGATTTCATATTAATAGATTCAAATATTTTAAGACTTCATTTTTTTCAGAAAAGTTTTAGATTCACTGCAAAATTGAAGGTAAGGTACAGAGACCTCTCATGTACCTCCCGCCCCCACACATACATAGCCTTTCCCACTATCAGCATCCCCACCAGAGTGGAACACTTGTTACTAAGTCAATAGCTGAGTCACTGAGATCATGCCTTTGGTGTTTTGTCTAAAAAGTGATTATCACACCCAAGGTCATTGAGGTTTTCTCCTGTGTTATTTTTTAGGGGTTTATACACTGCATTTTACATTTAATTCTGTGATCCATTTTCAGTTAACTTTTGTTAATAGAGTAAAATCTGGTCTAGATTCATCTTTTTTGCATGTGGATGTCCAGTTGATATAGCCCCATTTGTTGACAAGTAATCTTTTCTTCATTGTATCGCCTTTCCTTCTTGGTCAAAAGTCAGTTGACTATATCTAAGGAGGGAGTCTATTTCTGGGGTATCTGTTCTGTTTCATTGATATATTTCTCTATTATTTTACTAATACTAGACTGTCTTGATTACTATAGCTTAATAGTAAACCTTGAAGTCAGATAATGCCAGGCCTCCATATTTGTTATTTTTCTTCAATACTGTATTGGCTTTTCTGGGTCTATTGTCTCTACATATAAACTTTAGAATTAGTTTGTCAATATCCATAAAATAAGTTGCTAGGATTTTTATTGGGATTCTATTGAATTTATAGATCAACAAACATCCTGACAATATTGAATCTACTCATCTATGAGCATAAAATATTTCTATTTATTTAGTTCTTCTTTGATTTAATTCATCAGAGTTTTGTAGTTTTCCTCATATAGATCTAGTACATAATTCATTAGACTTATATCTAAGTATTTCATTTCACTTAAATGATATTGTATTTAATTTCAATTTCTATTTGTTCATTCCTATAAAGGAAAGAGACTGACTTTTGTTTCTTAACCTTGTATACTACAACCTTGCTATAATAACTTCTTAGTTCCAGGAGTTTTCCAATTGATTTCTTTGGATTTTCTTTTTTTTTTTTTTTTTTAAAGATTTTATTTATTTATTTGACACACAGAGAGAGATTACAAGTAGGCAGAGAGGCAGGCAGAGAGAGAGGAGAGAGGAGGAAGCAGGCTCCCTGCCGAGCAGAGAGCCCGATGCGGGCCTCGATCCCAGGACCCTGGGATCATGACCTGAGCCGAAGGCAGAGGCTTTAACCCACTGAGCCACCCAGGCGCCCAATTTTTTTGGATTTTCTACATACACAAAACTTTGGGTTTCTCACTGAGTATCATGTTCACTGTACGTTTTTTGTAATATTCTTCTTTAAGTTGAAGAAGGCTAATTTGCTGAGAGTTTTTATCATGAATGGATGTTGGATTTTGGTAAATGCTTTTTCCTGCATCTGTTGACAAATCAGGTTGTTTTTCTTCTTTAGAAAGATTACTTTAATTGATTTTTGAATGTTGAGTCAGCCTTGCATACCTGGAATAAATCTCACTTGATTATGATGTGTAATTCACTTTATACCTTGTTGGATTTGATTTACTAATATTTAATTGAAGATTTTTGCATCTATGTTCATGAGAAATGTTCATCTGTAATATTCTTGTAATTCTTTGTCTAGTTTGTAAATAAGGAAATGCTGGACTCATAAAATGAATTAGGAAGTATTCCTTCTGCCTCTATCCTATGGAAAAGATTATAGAAAATTGATACAATTTCTTCCTTAAATGTTTGGTAGAATTCATGCCTGAATCCATCTGGGCCTGATGCTTTCTGCTTTGGAACGTTATTAACTATTGATTAAATTTCTTTAATATGGGTCAATTCACATAGTACATTTCTGCTTATATGAGTTTTGGTAAATTATTGTCTTTCAAGGAATTGGCCCACTTCATCTAGGTTATAAAATTTATGGGCATAGAGTTGTTCATGGTATTTCATTATTATCCTTTTTGTGTCTGTAGGATCTATAGAATAGATTAATTTTTAATCTATTATTAGCTGTGACTGTGCAATGACTTTTGGACTGAAATGGGAGAGAGAGAAGAAAAAAAGGAAGATGAGAAAAAGCTTTGTATTGCTAATTTTTTCAAGACTTTATCATCATCTGCAAGTACTCACTGACTTTTAAAAATAGCAGGATGTTATTTTTCCAACCCCCTCATTTTATACCTGAAATAATTGAGATGGAGGAAAATGATTACTACTTGACATTAGGTAAATATAAATCTATAAGTTTTACGCACAACATGAAGGTGGTCTAATGCCCTACCTACCAAGCATTATTTTACATTTAGTTACTAAAAAGGAAATAAAATGACTAAAAGACTTAACTAGTTAGATTTCATATTTATTGGGGGACTGCTATAAAGTAGGCACTATTTCATGATTTGAATCTTTCAATCTTTTCAACAAAAACATGCAGTGGTAATTAAAAACCATTTTAATAATGAGAAGACCAGTATTCAAGAAGAGTTAATTAATTACTTGAAGTCTAAAACAATCATTAAGTATGGCTCAGATTTTGCTGAATTGATTTTAATTCTGCTGAGCTTGACAGTACCTTACTACATAAGGTATTTATAATAACAGAAGGAAGGCTAGAGTGAACCATGCCAAATGGCAATCAAATTAAAATAAGCATTGATTTTTAAAATTAGATTGTGGAAGTGACTGATGTTTAAAATTTTTACCATCTTATTTTTAAAATAGCAAAAGACCCAAAAATTGGTTTATTCAGTACCTATAAGATGGAAATTGTGCTTTTAATAGAAGATATGGAGATTAAATCATACCATCAAAGACTTAATTAACAATCTGTATTTGGGAAAACATATAATTAATATGGTTTTAATAATATATATTAAACATAACACTAGGAAGTGCTTTTTTTGAAATATATTCAAGTCACTATAGAAGTACAGATTAAGAAGCTAGCAAGTACCTTCAAAAAAAAAGGGGGGAAGAGAGAGCGAGCGAGAGAGAATGTAAGAGATAAAAGGAATTTTCCTTTTTGAAATAAGAATTAGAGATAATTTGCCCATTGAAGCTGGGCCGTATCTATCCTTTTCCCTGCTCTACCCCCATTACCTTCTAGTGTTGCCTGGTTCACTGTAGATGCTCAATAAATATTTATTGAATAAACAAATGAAAGAATAGATTTTGGGTGAATACTAAATAACATCATGGAACTGAAACTTAGGGCATGGAATGAGGAATGCCAAAGGCAAATCTGGAAATATTAATTGGGGCATATAATGGATGTTTTCACTATCACTTTATATAATCAGGACACTGTTCTGTGAACTTGAGCGCAGCATCCAAAGGAACGATAATGTGAAACACAGAAATAATTTTGAAGTTCCTAGGAGTCGTATTAAATATCATTAATATATCCATACTCTATATTAAATATCATTTTTATATCATTAGGGTCAAAATTATTGTTTCATATCATCAATATTAAAATCATTAATGAAATATTTTTTCATACTGCCATTGAAATCTGGTGTGTATTTCACATTTACAGTCAACCTCAACTTAGATTAACTACATTTTTAAATGCTCAACAATCGTGTGTGCCTAGTGATTACTGTATTAAATAGTCTAGGGGTCTTGCAATGAAAAGTGTGGTCCTTAGACCAGCAACAGTTGAGAATTTGGTAGAAATATAGAATCTTTGACCATACTACAAATCAAGTCAATCACATCTGTATTTTCCCCAGAACTTCAGGTAGTTGTATGCACATGACAGTTGACAAAACTCTGGTCTAGATAAATAGCTCTAATGTTAGGTATGGTATGTGCATCCCAAGCAGTACAGAAAATACACACTATTGGAATTTGGAAAGATCAGAACTATTATTTATATTTGCCTTAAAACTACAAAGTAAATAAAGGTTTACTTTTATGTAATATTATATTCACATTGGTGCTTTTATTTCATCCAAATGTCAGATTGCTTCATGTTATTCATACCTAGTAACCTGAGGTAAGAGTTTGAAGTTCCACAAAGGGGAGCAAACATATAGCATCTGTCATCAATGCCTTGTACATGGATTGGATTTATGGATTTTATTATTTATTATGTTTCCTAGCAATAATTAAACTAACAGAACAGAGACTATAAAACATTTTTGCAAATTTGTTTTTGCAAATATAAGAAAACAAAACAGAAGGTGACAGAGCTAATCCTTTTAATTCTTATAGGAAGTCTTCCTTGGTCTCAATTGTAAGTAAAAAAAAATGATGATACAATCAGACTTACTAAGTAGTAAGGTGAAACCCCTTAAATCAAAATATCTACTTGAAATATAGATTAATATTCCTATAGTTAATGGTGAATTTAGCCCCCAGTGTATATTGTACTTTGAGATACTACCTAATAATAGTAGAAAACCAGTATAATTAGTAAGACATTTGAAATATTTTTAATTTAATCTTCTTTGTTAGACATTTCCTCCATTCAGCTTTGCCTCAGGGAGTTCCAATTTACAACAGTTGTCTCAATATCATTATTAATGGCACCCCCTTTTGTTCTCAAAAGAGACCCTGTTTGGAAAATAAATCTTTTGGTCACCGTGTTTACCACACTAACTTAAAATTTCTCTTTTGGGTGTTTAATAATGTATGTAATGTATAAATACAGTACATATACACGACTTAAAGATGAATGACCATATATTCTGGTAAAAAAAAAAATTTTTTTTTTCCGTTATGTTGGAGATCACACAGTGAAGACCTGACTTGTGAAAAACTGGAATGTTTCCCCGGTTCACTCTCAGCCCCGTGCTTAATTATTCCCGGCAGCCCCTTTCAGGCCAGGAATGTGTGTTCCCTCTCATATTGATGCAAAGTGACAGTCTAAGCAGAACTGTGTATTTTTTCCCTCCTCTCTCTCTTCTCTCTGCTCCCTAATTGTAGGAAGAGGGGGAAATAATTGTTGGGAATTTCAGAGACCTTTCCTGCATTGTACATTGTTTACTGACCAAAGGAAAGGCAGAATCAACAGGAGGAAGCCGCTTAACCGAACTGAGTAAGAGTGGCCTGAGAACCTTGAAGGTAAATCTGCAAACTGCAAAGTAGATCATCCACTTAGGTTCACCCGAGACAAGTTAAACATACTCTGAAGGTGGAAATACTTTCATTTAAGCAGAAAATTAAGAGATAAAATTGAAATGGTTAAAAATGGGCCCTAATCTAAATTGATAGATGTGCATATAATCTCAGAAACCCTTTTTGATCTCGAAGAGTCTATATTGAAGGAAATAGGACGTCCATAGTTGTTCTTTGCCATTTCATGTAAATACAGTATTATTTTTTATTTAAACTGAAGAGAATTAAGATTAACAAACTTTGGAGAATGAGTGATGAAATGTGAGTGACCCACAGAACGAGACAGGTAAGGACTTTTGGGGAGGGATCAGCTGAACCAGCGATTGAATGCCCCTTTGGAAGTCAAAGAAAAGTAAGGTTATCTGTCAAAAATGACTCTTCAGAGAGGAGGAAAAACATGAAACAGGATACAAAGCCTACCAAACATAGCAGACATTTGGCAGGGAATGCCATCAAAAATTTAAATTGCAGGTGTATATGTTCTACATAGAGAATGTCCAATCATATGTAATTGCTCCCTCAGCATCCCTAGCACTGCCTACAACAGATTTTGGTATTTTTCACACAGTGATAGTTTAGGTGGGGGCAATTTTCCCAAAAAGTGGTCTTTGGAACACTGACTTTCCAACATGCCATGGGGAAAAGATACCACTTTCAAGTAAATATAAGACAACTTTCACACTTTATTACTCTCAAAATTCACATTGCACAGTCACATACTTAATGGTCTTAGAATGTCTTACAGTAGCCAAATTTGTTGTCTGATTTTCTTTATTTCACCATTACTTAAACATCTTACATTTCAGAAACTTTACTAAGTAACAACTATTAATATTCCAGGAAACTAATCTCCCACAGAAAACATTTTGGAAATTGCCAGGATGGAGAAATATTGCTGGTATACTACTATTTCTAGGATGCTATTGACCTTGATATGAATACCTAAGTTTAAGGAAAAGCAAAGATAGTGTTAAGAAGCATTTTTTGGGGGGGGCCTGGGTGGCTCAGTGGGTTAAAGCCTCTGCCTTCGGCTCAGGTCATGATCTCAGTGGGATCGAGGCCCGCATCGGGCTCTCTGCTCAGCAGGGAGCCTGCTTCCTCCTCTCTCTCTGCCTTCCTCTGCCTACTTGTGATCTCTCTCTCTGTGTCAAATAAATAAATAAAATCTTTAAAAAAATAAAAAAGAAGCATTTTTTGAAATTTTAGTTGAATTTAGATTTCCCTTGATCAGTTATTTGAGCTTTCTCTGTGTCTGAAATAGCAGTGTTATTATTTCACTCCTACATTAATGCACTGGCAAAAGACCTGGTTAACAAAGAACCTGACAAATAATATTGATATATTCTCAAATATGGAATCTGTGATTCTAGGATGGACATATAGATCTATCTATCTATCTATCTATCTATCTATCTATCTATCTATCTATCTATCTATGAATTTTAACCATACTGCATATTTCTGAAATGAGATAGACATACCCTCAGAAGTACAATGTTGAAAATCATTACTTTTGCCATTTGGATAATAAAATATATTGTTGGAAAATGACTGTCTTTACATTTCAGCTCATAATTATTATTTATTTCTGAAGGTGAAAAAAAAAGCTAGACTAGAAAAATAGAAAATTCCCTGAAGAGTTTCTTGTTGGTGTCTAGGGACTAAATAGTATAAGTTTTCCAGATGCTCGGAGATAATGGTGTAATCCGACCTGCCTGTACTATGGTTAACTTGGTAGAAGTGTGGGAAAATATCTTTCAGCACCGGACTTCGTAATCTAGTCTCATTTACAGTCAATAGGAGTGATACAACTTGAAGAATAAAATAAAGCCAATAAATAGTACTGGTGAAGGAAAATGATATTTAAAATTGTCCCAAGATGTTATTACCAATACAATTTTATTCTATTGCCTACTTCCTCAAACCAAGTTCTTTTAGCCAAAGTCACTTAACATATTTGAATTGAATAATAAATATATTTATTTTATTACTGTTATTTCTCAGCAGAATTTAGTATTAATTACTGATAAAATAAATATAAACAGCCCATTATATAATTATAAGTGATTACACAGTATTGGGTTAACAAACTAGTAAAGTGATAAACATTTAAAGGTATTAGATCTTGAGTTTTTGCAAAAAAAAGTTTTCAAATTCCATAAAATGAACAACAACAGGTGCATGTGATATTATCTTGTCTATGTCTGGCTTTCTTTTCACAAGTTCTAAATTTTCTTTGGTTTTTGGTTTTTTTATGTGATCAACTGAAATGGCCCAAGAGACATAAACTGTGATATAACTTTACTAAACTAACTGAATGTTTTGTTTTAGTTATTATATTTATAAGTTCCATCAGTTATCCAAGCTGCGACAGCCAAGGTGATGGACACTCTGGGTTTATCTTTCAACAGGACAGACATGGTACCTGCCTTAAAGAAGGTTATAAATTTGTGAGAAAGACAATGGCAAGCAAACACATTAAGTAATTTCATTTAGTAATTGAAAGGAATCCTGGTGTATAACATATTATTTCCTCACGTCAAAGACACTATGAGAAACGTGTTATTATAATCATAATATTTGCCTCTTTGGTAGTGTGTGTTCCGGAATTTCTGAGAATGATCTTTCTGGCTGGATTTCAGTGAGACATAACCTTTGAAGAGTGTTGCCAGATTTGAGCCCACTTCACCAGGCCCTCCTGTATCTTCCTTGATTAAGGTTAAAGGTGAGGGCCAGCGTTGTAAAGTAAAAGATAGTCAATGGCTTTTGAAAGTATATGATTGTGTTGCTAGTATCTACCCAAGTACCAGAATTACCTGAACATTTGGCAAAATGAGTTTCTAATTATACTCAAAAACCAGGTAAAACTTCTTTATAAATCCGATGATCTGATTTTTTCCTTTATTCACATTAATGTTTCTATTCAAGTTTTAGTGAATGTAATTGTCCGGAAGTATTAATTTTGACTTGGGTTAAAACTGTTGACCCAGTTTTGTTTTGTGGGTCCATATTTTAGTAGCTCCAAATGGGTATGTATCTGTGCCTTTGAAATTAGTGCACTTCAAAAGAGGTAACTAAGAAATAAACAGAGAAAGAGGAGAGAGGAAATCAGAATGAGATAGGAGGAAAGACGATATTGTCTACAATATATAGCCCCTCTGTATGTGTTACGAAAGATAATGATTCTTCAATTTGTCTCATGATAGCAAATCGCTTCAGAAGTATGAATGAATAGAAGCAGAGAAAATGGGTTCTAGTCATATGACAAATACCAACCTATTCACCAAGTGAACCAGCTGCCCCAGGGATTGAGAGAAATAATCTACTTGAAAGTTCCATTTTATAGAAATTGTTCTGTGGCTAAAACTCATGAAACACAATTTCTGTCTATAAATTGTGCTTTTTAATTATATATTTTAAAAACTTTAATTAATAGATTATTTTAAAATTTAATATTTGCAGTTATCTCTTATTCCTTTTTCCCCTAACACACACACACACACACACACACACACACACACACACACACACACACACACACACACACACACCAATCCTCATGTGTCCCTGAGATTTACCAATCAGGAAAGCAAAACGAATCAATAAAAGATGGTTGTATATAAGAACAGAAAAAAAAAGAAAGATTATGGCTCAAGCCAATGAATAGCAAACTAGATCCTAAAGAACAAAGCCTTTCAAACTTGCTGGGAGGAACCAGGAGAGTGGAGTTTAGCTCTCAGATTTGTCATCCTCCTTTGGTTCACTCTTCCCAGCATTCACTCTCACAGGCAGGTCAAACAAAGGTCTGGTATGTGGTATACGCCACGGCGAGTCTGTAAGGCACACAGCTGTTTGTATTTGGTACACAGGTGTTTCAGTCTTTATTTTCCATCATGCCAAGAGCAAATTTTTAGTGGAAAATAATTCACAAAAATTTCTGTACCTGGTTTACAGAATTAAGCCCACCCAGGTGGAAAAGTAAAACAAGACTCAGTGCCACCTCAACTCTCATGACCAACCAGACAAGCAGGTAAATCATTTGAGAAGGTTTCCAAGCTTAATCCTTTGAAAACTGATCTTACCTCAGGGGGATACCAAATCATATTCTCCATCTAAATATTCCTGCTTCAAGCTATACTTGTTCAACAAGTTTTGTAGGAGAGAAAAACATATTTTTGCCTTGAAACAATGTGAATTCATCCTAATGAAAATGCTTTACTCTTATGTTCAGCAGTTAAATGATGCTTTTTTAAAAAGGTTAACTTTTATTATAAAATAATTACTGTAATCTGTTTATATATTCTGTGGAAGTTGATAGACAAAAGCATGCATATTTCTAAAGACACTAAAGTGAATATTTCAGTCAAAAGTTATTTCTGTTACAGAGTCAAATCACAATGAAATATCAAGTGCCAACTTTTTTTTAAAGGAAGGAAAATGCTATATGGATAGTTGCCTTGTGCAAACTTAAATAATAATAATAATGAAATGTTTATCTCATTAATTTTATTTTAGGCTAACATAGAACATGTTACAGAGACAAGATGTTTGACTTGAGAGATAGGTGACCCCGATTTTAATCTGTGCTCTGCCATCAATTAGCTGTTTTTTTTTTTAAATGTAATTCCCTTAACCTCTCTTGATTTAAATTCAATTATCCTTAAAATTGGAGAGTTTGACTATATTATCTCCTAGGTCCCTGGAAGCTCTAAAATTTCTATGATGCTAAAAGGCCAACCTCACGTAATTCCCATCTCCATCGGTTCATATGCCTGTATCTGGCCCAGTTTTGATCAGGGTTTATATGAACTAATGACATGGATATTGTGTCCAAAGATAAGCTACTTCAAAGCTATGTTTCACTTCTTAGGTTTTCTTAACATATATTTTTATTTTATTTTTTAACATATATTTTTAAAGTTATATATCAAAAAATTAGCATTTTAATTCCAACAATTAAACTAAATCAGATATATCAGGAACAGAGTGTTCTGATTCTGTAGGATGGTAAATACTGCTGAATAATCTGGTATGTATATATTTATATAATTTTTTTTTACCAGTTGACAATTTCAGGCTATTTATTGATCCAGGATACCAGAAAGAAGGAGAATTTCCAAAGAGAGAGAGAGAGAGAGAATGAGAAGGGAGGGAAGGGGGCAGATGGGGAGTTGGGGGAGGGGAGGGGAGGAAGGAAGGAAGGAAGGAAGGAAAGAAGGAAGGTAGGAAGGAAGGAGAGGAAGGAGAGAGGAGGGAGCAAAGAGCAGTGAGAGTAAGAATAGCCTTCTACTAGTTGTACAGTAAGATTCATTTTGTTCTCAGGAGGAGTCCCACTGAGGTTGCTCAATGATCAGCCATATGTGTGAGTAGCAAATTAGAACCATTCGTTTTCCTCGAGGTGGCATTGCAATTCTCAAGAGTGGTGTGGATACACTGATGGGTCATGATTAGTTGGAGGTGAATTTCAAGTAATTTGATATTTGTTAAAGGAGCAAACTTTGCAAATGATTTTCTTTAAAGTAAATCAGAACACATTTAGGTTAAGCCTATAATAATAACCCTTTTGCGTCTATTCTGACATTCTGTCTTGAGAGGAAAGAAAAAGTAGAGTAATAGAGGGCTGTAAATTGTTCACAACTCTGATAGTAAGTGCCTGTCTGGCTGAGAAAGTCAAGGAAACCCTATGGATGAAAGTTACATAAACTGAACTCAACTTAGCCTAAGAGGTAAAATACTGGGAAGGAGATGGATAGAGGTTTGCCTCAGACTTTACTGAAGCAGGCACTCAAATAGTCCACTGAGCCTTCCTATCTCATTTGAACCTGAAACTGTCTGGGCTTCATTCCCTTACTGCAGGGAGACCATTACATTTCAAAATGGAGGTGGGAGGGCAAATGTCACAATACACACACACACACACACACACACACACACAATACGCTGTATATCTCTATGTGTATGTATACATATGCTGAGTATTTTCTTTACATATATTTCATATAATGCATATTACATTAGTTATATATTATGTTTATATGTATGTATAAATATTATTATATACTTAGCATTATATAATTATACAAATATTATATATTTGGGCTTTTTGTTTTTTGTTTATTAACATATAATGTATTATTTGCTTCAGGGTTACAGGTCTGTGAATCATCAGTCTTACACAATTCACAGCACTGACCATAGCATATACCCTCCCCAGTGTCCATAACCCAGCCACCCTATTCCTCCCCTCCCACCCCCCAGTAACCCCAATAACCCTCGGTGTGTTTCCTGAGATTAAGAGTATCTTACGGTTTTTCTCCCTCCCCAGTCCCATCTTGTTTCATTTTTCCTCCTACCCCCCACGACCCCCTGCCCTGCCTCTCAAATTCTTCACATCAGAGAGATCATATGATAATTGTCTTTCTCTGATTGACTTATTTCACTTAGCATAATGCCCTCTAGTTCCATCCACATTGTTGCAAATGTCAAGATTTTGTGTTTTTTATGGCTGCATAGTATTCCATTGTATATATACACCACATCTTCTTTATCCATTCATCTGTTGATGGACATCTAGGTTCTTTCCATAGTTCGACTATTAATGGACATTGCTGCTATAATATATACATACATAGGTATGTATATGAATATATATGTTAAATATATATACATATACATGTATGCATGTATATGTGTGTGTGTATCTCCTGGGGAAGGACTGTTTCCCTCAGGTAGTTTGGTAGTTTGATATACTTCCAACTTACAGACAAATCCATGGCCGTAGGGACCTGGTTCTGTATCCAGAGAACCAAATTGCAGTGACATGCAGCTTCACCAGAATAAACAAGATGCTGATACGGAAGGAGTGTCTAAATGCAGTGGTTCTCTGCTGAGTTGAATGCAGAAAAGTTTTTATATCTAATTAATTCGATTATCCTCTTCAATACTTTTTTAAAAGATTTTATTTATTTACTTGACAGACAGAGACACATCAAGAGAGGGAACACAAGCAGGCAAAGTGGGAGAGAGAGAAGCAGGCTTCTCACCAAGCAGGGAGCCCAAACTGGGGCTCCATCCCAGGACCCTGGGGTCATGACCTGAGCCCAAGGCAGATGCCCAATGACTGAGTCACCCAGGTGCCCCTTCAAGAACATTTTAGAGAATAGAAACAAAGTAAGAGTTACCTAGCCACCATTTCCATTTTTAAAAGTTGCCCTAATGCAATTAAAATACAGTTTGCATATTTATTGCTTAAAAGAATCAGGTTACAAACAAAAAATAGAAATTAATACACCAACCAGTCTGTTAACTGTAAGAAATATAAACAAGCACTTAACATGATTTAAAAATGGAAAAAGAGTTTCCTGCCGTAAAATTACAACTTGACATTTCATAACTGTGACTAAAAAACAATGCTGATATAATTTTGTTAATTAGTATTCATGAGTGTGTTTGAGTGTGTGTGTGTGTGTGTGTGTGTTAAGGAATATTTGGCAACTTTGTTAAATATTTTAGACATTTTAACTGACCACTGAATCACTTTTATTTTAGCTCTGACTTCTACACTCTGTACAGATAGTCATAAAACTAAAGATCATCTTGTTGATTGTGACATAATGTCTTTATTTTTATTAGGAATTACAAATAGAAGCATATGAATTTTCAAGCATAGATCTATGTATGTAGGAATACTTAGGAAAAATATTCTATTTTTAAAGACCCAGGAACTATTGCTAAAAAGTAACCAACACTTCATTGGCTAAGTACAGGATTTAGTTTATTACCATTTTCTGACAAATTTACTCAGCGTTAGGCAAAATAGTAGGTTCTGGGAATTTAAAAACCTATATAGTGATCCATACCATTAAGAAGTTGAGAATTGCACATTTGTGTGTGCAATGTGCACATATGTAGAAAAGTGAAATAGAGATAACAGAGTTTGAAAACGTATTTTAAAATAATATACTTATTCGTGTATTTTAAAAGCTGCCATCATACCTTTTGTTAAAATTGGTAAAATTCACTTGACAAGCATTTTTTCCCAATATACTGAAAATTAAATTAAGGAATATGAAATGACTTCCATAAATTTGACTTTTTCTCACTTATAATCTGTCATTTCTATGTGTATGATAAACAATCTGTAACTGTGATTTGATGGACACATCAATGATTAGGTAATGCTTATATTTAAGGTTGTAAATATTCTCAATAAGCTCTTGTATATAATATTCACATCATTTCTGAAACATTCTAGCAAGTTCTCTGGTGACCAAACCTCAGCTAATTCATCATTCCTATTTTCTCACTCACCAACTACAGCAATTTCCTTCTATTTGGGGACCAGTTGGCACTTCAAGTTTTTTTCAATTATGTTTTTAATTTTTTTGAGTTGTTTTTGGCCTTCCATTTAAGTCCCATTTTAGGTAGTACCTCTTTCTCACTGGATACTCATAAGTCATTCTAGTTTTTTTGTTTTTTTGTTTTTGTTTTTGTTTTTGTTTTTTCATTTCTTCCTTCTTAACTCAAAAATGTAAATTCCCCAAATTTGTCAGAGAATAATGATTTCATATTTACATAGTAACAGGCTCACACTAATACTGTTTAATTTTGAAGTCACTTTCTTATATCCATTCTCGCTCATGCTCTAGAATCCCAGAATGGCCTCTTGCCTTCCCTGCTACCGCAGTACCGCCATAAAGTTTCCTAAAACACCACTTTGACCGACCCAAATGTCTAGCGGACCCTCATTTCTTAGTAAATTACAGTCTAATTCCTAGTCTAACATTCAAGAAAAAGCATTCATGCTGAGATTCTAACAATTTTCTAGCGATGTTTTTATTATTTATTATATACAGCTTGTGTATCAATTATGTCTCTTATGCTTTAAAACATATCATGAGCTTCATCCAAGCAAGATTGCTTGCTCACAAAGAAGTTAAGTGGTCAGAGTTTGGGGCAGAAAGGAAACTGGGGAGGTGGAGGGCTGAGACCTGCCACTGGCTTAGTATACTAGGCGAGCCTGAGTAATATAGATAGAGGTGTGTGAAGGGGGAGGTTTCAAATAGGCAGGAATGGTGACATGGCAGAACACAAATATTTAGTCCTGGTTCATTCAAAATATTTGTTAACAGAATTGTGTAGCCCTCTGAATACCCAAAGAAGAGAGCAGAACACAGTTATAATTCTGAGATTTGGTTCAGGGGTCTTTTTCTTTTATTCACAGAAAAAGAAGCATAAGCTAGAGCTAAAGCAATAGCTCAGAGAATATGTCCATGAGCTGTGGAATCAAATAAATATGGTTAGATGTGATTGTAAACTTAGCTTTATTGTTTACCGGCTCTTACACCTGGGGTACTTCTTTAATTTTTTAAGCCTCAGTTAAAGTTTTGAAAATTTCAGAGGCACCCGTTTGACTCAGTGGGTACAGCATATGACTCTTGTTCTTGGGGTTGTGAGTTCAAGCCCCATGTTGGGTGTGGAGCCTACTTTTAAAAAAATAAACAAATAAATAAAAATAAAGTTTTGAAAACAAAACTCAAGTAGAAATCTTGGGGGTTCGCTGTGCTTGGAGAAATGGGTTCAGGCATCTGCAGAAACTTGGGTGGCTAGGAAAATGGGCCAGTATGCTGATGACTAGGGTAGGAAATCAAAAGAGAGGCCACATAAGAAACCTAGTTCAGAAAATTGGGAGAGTTGTTGGGACAACTTCAACTCATAAGAATCTGGAAGGAAACTAGCCAACATTAACACAGTATGACCCAGGACAACTTACCAAAGACAATGACTTGGTATCTAAATTTCCACTGAAGAGCAAAACAGTGATGCAGAAGACTGAGTGTGCCCTGGCTCAAGTCAGCCTTAAACAGTCTCAAGAAGAGCCCCAAACCCTCTCCCTTCCAAATTAAAAGCTGGGTTTTATTTTTTTAGGCATGAATGTGGCTCATTCTCATGATGAATAGTGCTCTAGGGTACTAGAGTCCTATATGGTTATGATGAGCATCTCAGATCTGTGTACATGAATGCATTTTATCTGAACCACATGGATCCACAATTGGGTTAGAAATCTAATGAAAATACGTTATCTTAATATATCTGGTATCCCTGAATTTATTGCTGTTAAGGACCCAGAACAAAACCGCAGGAGTAATTTTTCTTATAGAATTTTGGCTCTTCTACTGCCATCCTTAGCCAGAAGCACAATGCCTAAGTAGTCAGGAAAGTTAAAGAGAACAGGGGAAAGAGTTATCGACATTGTTGTAGGCCCCCCAAGTAGTTTGCTTCAGGTTACTATTTATTTTTCTCAAATATTTACATTCTCCTGTAACATATTCTGGAATCATCACATTGAATTGTCTAAAGTATTCCATCTATGTGAAGAACTGAGGAGATATTTGTAAACTTGTATTGGCAGGAAGATGGACTAATGAAGATGTAAAATATTCGTTATCTGGTTGAAACAAAAAATACAGACTGCATTAATACAAGACAAAGAAAAAATAACATAATGTCATAAATAGTAGTGGAGGATCAATCATCCATGTCTCTCTTTGGTGGAAGTAGTGATAATGCTCACTCATTTATAATTTGTTTACAACTTTCATTTAGAAGGAAATTACTTATGCTATGTTTTACATCTAACAGTTTCAGGTATCCCAGCATAGATTTTTAGTTCCATTACTCAAATCTCAGTTCTAACACTGTAAAGAAAAAGTGCACTAATTGTTGGTACAGTTTATATCGGGATGCATTATTTCCTTTCAGGACCCAGAAACATGATTATGATTATCATATATTTGTATCTAATATGTGCTCTCTTTTTAATGAACACTGGAGGGATGTAGGATAAATTTCTGGCTTTCAAATACTGTAAAATCTGCTGCAGGAAATAATGAGTTTGAACCTCATTTCTAGAGATAACTATTAAAGCCATTTTGCGCGTGCGCGCGTGTGTGTGTGTGTGTGTGTGTGTGTGTGTGTGTGGAAAGAGAGAGCGAGCAAGCAGTAACGCAGACACTTATGTAGCATTGACAATGTGCCAGATATGTTATAAATGCTTTATATATATAAACTAATTTAATCCTCACAAAAAACTTTGTGTTAGATACTTTTATTGAACGAATTTCATAGACACAGAGAGACACATAGTATAAAATATTCCAGTAAGGGAAGTGTAATACAAAATCAAGCTAAGAAAAAGATACCACATGTCCTGTTGCCAACATTAAAATCATAAGCCTTACAAGATTGGGTTTTTCTAGTTCTGAGGCAAGAACTCCTAATCTTGTGTTCTGCACTACCTACAATATTACCAAGTAATATTGAGACTTCCAGACCTTGAGTTTGCCTACCTGCACATACCTGGTCGTGGTCCACCAGGTTACATAAGAGTACAGATAACATCACATATGCGTATAATGAAATGTCTTTTAGAATTTGAAGATAGCTTTAAAAAATTGAGTCAGTGGAAAAATATATTGTCCAAGGGCTAATAAAGAGGAAAGTGACTGTAAGTAAACAAAAGTTCTGTTTATTTGAATTAAGCCCAATTTTAAAAGACCTGTAAAGGTATAATTTATATCCAATATTATAGCTTCTTAAAGACAACTCCTTCTGGGGCGCCTGGGTGCTTCAGATGGTTAAGTGTCTGCCTTTGGCTCGGGTCACGATCCCAGGGTCCGAGGATAGAGCCCCACGTCAGGCTCCCTGCCCGGGCTGCCTGCTTCTCCCTCTCCCTCTACTGTTCCCCCTGCTTGTGCTCTCTCGCTCTCTGTGTCAAATAAATAAATAAAATCTTAAAAAAAAAAAGGTAACTCCTTCAATGCCTCCTCAGATAAACCATATATTCTTCTTTCCACGCTTCACCCATGAGATGTCTATTCTGTCTGCAAGCTTGACTCCGAATAAGCCATAGTGGAGTTTCTACAAGCTCTTAGTATATAATCTGTGAAATACTCATCTGGCCTGTAAGGCTGATGGAGCATGAATAGGAAAAAAATTATTTAGGTGTTTACCATACATTGGGCCAGTCTACCCAGAATTGGTGAATTAGAAATTGGTTTAAGTGTAAGTCTTTCAACTGGTTATATTTGTAAAAAGGTTGTTTTATCACTCACATCTATAGGTAAATTTATAGATATAGCTATAGTTATGGATATGAATGCTAGATATAGCTATAAAGATATAGCTAAGCTAAGATTTCCTTAGCTCTTACTCTCATGAAAAGTAATGCAGAAAAGCTACCATATTTTTAAAAGTTGCATATGTTTCATAGATATATACGGTAGTATGATTATATATTGAAAATATAGCAATCCTGAAAAGAGTAATTAGGTAAAAGGTATACTTGGTATGGTTTCTCAATTGACATAAAGCAATAATGTGATCAAGTAGCATTAAGTTTAGTAGCATTAAATTTACTTCAATGAAAGTGTACAAAGTCCTCCAGGACAGGATCAAACTTATACAACCTTGTTTTTATAGATGCTCTTGGTTCTAAAGATCTCCTCTCTTAAAAGAAGAAATAATGATCACATTAATGAATGACTGTGAGGATTATAAAATTGTTGTACCCATTGGAGTGTCTGGTACAGATTACTTTTTTAAACATATGTTTAAATATTATTATTATTATGGAGAGAATTATATGTTATTTATCTTGTTCTCCCGTAAAGCTTGTAAAGGTACGTTAGGCTTAAAAGTTCCAGTCATCTTATTCATTTATTTATTCACTCATTCACTTAATATGTATTCATTGACTACCAACTAAATGTTAGTCTGGATTTTAATTGTCGTAGATGCAATGAAGTATAGAAAATGTCTGAAAAACTTTAGGCAGACGATCATATAGAGCGTCCAGAACTCTTGCTATGCCGGTTGGTATCCTTAGTGAGCCTTGACGTAGACCGCCCCCTCACACCGAAATAGCAGGGTGCCTTGCCCTCCTTTCAAGGTTTGTTATACTTCCTAGGGCTTCACTTCCTTTTTGACTGGACTAATCTCCCATTTCTTCACTTATGGCTGTTTTTAATGTCTTCTCCTAGCTAAATGTCCTCCTTTATGGCATCTCCATCTCCTCCTGAGTAACATTTGACCTTAGCAAGGAAAGATACCACTTCTTTCCCAGCACCATAAATATTCCTGTTTTCACTTCTAAAATAAGTACCTAGGATTTATTGCAGGAAAAATTAAATAATAATTATTTATTTTTATGCTCTTCTTTTTTTCTCAGCAGCACATCTAGGTCACACTTTCCCCAAACCCCTCATTGGATCCTTTCCCACCCTTCCCCCCAAGACACACACATGCAAATATATATATATATATACGTATATGTATATATACATATGTATATATATCTTACATACTTTTCATTGAGAGGTCAGTCTCACAGAGCTTTAGGGAACCAATTTCTGTTTTCAGAATGAGAGGGTGGAGTAGAAAATTTAGAAAATTTTCTCATGTCCTTGCTGGTAATTTATCCTAAAGGTAATATCCAAATCAAGGACATAAAAAACAAACTCTTTAAAAATATACAAGTGACACAGAATAAATAGAAAAATATTATTCTCTATACCCTATCATCCACAGTATAAACTGAGTGAAGAAGTTGTTCTTAATCATCGTTGATTAGTTAGGAATACAATGTGGTTGTTGAATGTTCTGAGCCTTTAGTTTAATGTTCTTGGGAAAACTAATTCATACGAATGTAAGTAAAATACAGATATCTCAATATTGAAGTTGTTCAAACATACCAGTCTCTAAAACATCAGACCGTCCTAAGATATCCTATTTCTTTGCCAGAACTTTAGCTTCTTGGTCACAGAAACCAGTTTTGTGCAACAAGGGAAATAGAACAGATGGCAAAGCCACAGCTCAGAAAAGAAAAAAATAATCATCCCTTCTGGTTTAGATAATCCCTAGAGTTTTGCTTTTAGAATAAGACTAGTTTCCTATAGCAATACCTTAAAAAGAAGAACGAGGTTTTGTGGTTGGAATTTATGACTAGAAGTGAGGAATACTAGGTTATAATTTTGGTTGCACCATTTATTCATCGTCTCTGAGAGTGGTGAAGTAGCCCTGATTAATAAATAAATATTGACAGACTGTTTCTAGGACTCTGCGAAAAGCACACTAGGCAAAGATTCATTGTCACCAGAAATATTTAAAATATGATTATTCAAATATCGAATGGCAAAATAAATGAAACATAGGAAAGATTTATTTTCACCAGTCTGAAAACATGTAGAATCATGCAGAAACCAAGAGTGATTGTCTCAGTTTCTTTCTTTTTTCTTTCGCAAGGTTGAGAGAATGATATTGAAAAGGGTAGCATTATCTCCTCAAAGTACAGTATATAAATCTTTCTTTGGATTAGTAGGTCACATTTTATGCTTCTCTTGAACTTTTACATGGTGGGAAAGAATTCCTCAAGAGTTCGGCAGAAACAACACTTTACCAAACATCCATCTCTGAATACCCATGGTGCACAGGAAGTGAGGTGAATTTAATAAAATAGTCACAACTAGCCAATGGCGGCATCTGACCTTTGGAAATAGAAACTTTTGGAAATCAGAACTCGGGTTTGGGTACCTGGAGTTCTCATTTGCCCACTGACCCCCCAAGAAGGGGCATCCTAGTAAATGAAGTGCTGGATGTGAATCTAGATGGTAAAGGTCAGACCAGTCATGCTCTGACCCTGTGCAAGCAAGTGCTGTCAGAAGAAAGATAGAAAAGGAGACTTTGAACACAAAGACTTGACCTCAGAGCTTAAAGCAAGAGGTGGTTCTCTCTCGTGTCAGATAAATCATGAATATTTGCAATTGCTTCTGAGTTACCACGGAAGAGGTGCAAACATGAGAAGTAAAATGCCATTCTATTAGTATGTCCAAAATAGGACAAGAAATCTTTATCATATATAGCTGATTTTTATCCACATGTTTTTCTTTCGTTGGCTTATTAAGTTATTTGGGTCATGACATTCGTTCCATCTAAGCCATTTTCTTCACATTTGTGAATGTAAACACATCCGTTGTTGCTATATGTAAGCGCTAGCAAAAATTAGCATCTTTATAAAATTTTGTTCTGGGTCTTTATTGCTTTTCAGTTTCATTTATGGAGAACCAATGCACACACACACTGCTGATGAATCAGATTAGGGAAAATCACAGCAGGCATTGTTTAGTTTCCCTGTGAGGATTACTGTTACAGACTAGGTATGCATTCTTGTCCCAAAACAAATGATTTGAGTATTCTGCCAGTGCCTATATGTTTATGCATCTTAATACTTTAAATGTTACCTGATTACATTGTATGAAATTCTAATTATATACCAAGGAAAATTAAAGGTAATAGAGGTCTAAATTTCAGAATCCACTATGGCCCCAGATCCCTAATGTCCTGGGGGAAAGATGTAAGTTTTAAAATAGGTAGCATGGTAAACTAGCTTTACAGTAGATTTGAACTGCAGATGGGTTACTTGTTACAAGTTCAAAGAACTCCAGTAGAGACTAAAATAAAAAATAAATAAATAAAGTGCCCAGCCTGTTTTTGATGAGTGTTTGACATTTATTACTTCCTTTGGCTTTTTCTTTTCCCTTAAAAAAATGTTGTGTGATTTAGAAGGACCAAACCTCTGGCTGCGATAGAGTCAGAAATTAAGTTAGTCAGAAAACGATATTCCCTTGTCACCACCATTTGATTCATGGAAAATCGTGGAGACACTGTCTTTCCCCAAATGATTTTTGACAGTTTTCTAAATCTCCCTTTCAACTATCTTAGCCATCTCGGCCTGGAATACCTATGCCATGGGAAAACTCAGAGGGGAAAAAAGAAAAACAAAAATACAGTGTATTACCTTTTTCGATTTCGGTTTTTCCAGCATCCATTTCTGCTTCACCAGCAAAGAGAAAAGTCATCAAATAGTGAAACTGGAAGAGGTACTGTCTGGCCCAGCACAACTGAATTTCTATCCAAGGAGAAAAGTCATTATAAGGTTCAGAATACTTTTTATTTATGTCTCATAAACAAGGTTAAAAATAACACCAAAAAAGGATGTTAACCATATGCCATCTCACAGTTTGTGACTAAAGGGGATAAAGTTACCAAAGTTCCCGCAAGCCCTTTGAACTTGAGAGCCAGTGTGCCTTTTCTGTTGCATTGTACAATATGATAAACAGTAACCCCTTCATTGCTTTTCTAGAGTGCGCGGTAGGCTCCCTTTGTTCAGCAAGCACAGTATAGCACATCATTTCTACTACTGGAGTTAACCAGAATACTTCAAACAGATGCTTATATTCACTAGGCTTTTGTCTTCCTTTTGCCCCTTAAAAAAATTCTGTTAGATTAAATCATATTTGAAAAATCATAGGCTAAAGAATGTGCCAGGGATCCTTAGGTGTCCAAGCGGTGGTCAATTATAACGACTTTTACCAGGGTTTTAAGAATATATTTCATCATTCAAAAATAAACACGTTAAAGATAAATCATTACTTTCAGGTAATAATATAATTTTTAGTATTTCAAGACATTTAGTATAGCTACATTTACTACCTTCATTTCACAAATTCACACACCATTTATAGGCATCTAAATAAGGCAGAACAACATTCTGCCAAGTACCTGACCATGTCATTTCTCATAAAAAGAAAGGAAGAGAGTCACATTCATAGATTTTCTCTACATGGTGCATATATTTAAGCAGACCACAAGGACCACAAATTTGCAAAATCAATATTGTACAGAGACTTGAGTTGGAATGTGATGTTGCCTTTGTCACATGATCATTGTCACCCCTGTCACCCCTGTCACCCACACTGTTTTCTCCAGCTCCAAATGTTAATTGCATATTGTAGTTTATTCTTGTGCTTTGGGAAAGCATTTTAAATCTCCAGATACTCGATAAAGCTGAATAAAAAGTGATAGAAGCAGGATTGTTTCATCTGTTATCACAGTAATAAGGACATTACAGTTTTAAAAGTCTTGCCTGTTTTACCCGTTGGCAATTGTTTGTATCTCAGAAAACATGTTGCAGAATGTTTCTCTTTTTATTTTTGGAAGTGACTTTGGTATGGCTACCAATCTCAAGGCATCCTTCCTCTTTTTCTTTAGCAATATTGGTTTCTCATAGTGAGATTGATGATGACTGTGACCTCAGAATAAAATCATCAGAGTTTTGCAATCAATGGAAATAATACAGCAAGAACACAGGGGAGATCAGCCTCTGAAGTTTTCCAGGTTATACCAGAGAGAAGGGACGATGTAGACTCCAGAGATAATTAACCAAACACTGTAAATTTGAGTACTTCTTTAGGTCTCAAGTTTCAACAGTTCTTGTGGCATATCAGATGTGTCCCTGTGCATTTCTAGGTGAAATTCCACAAATTTTATGAGAGGGTCAAGGTTCAATGTTAAAAAGGAGCCTGGCAGTGAGGGAGTATTGTCTTTGAGTGAAGGTAGTCATGGAAACCCTAGGTGGAGACAGGAGTAAGCTTTCCAAAATCTCGATTCTTTATGCCTCAGTTTAGTCAAGTATAATGTGAGGGTAAAAGAATATCAGCCTTACAGAGTGGTTGTGAAGGAAGCAGAGATAATATATTTTTAGCTATTAAAGGAATGTCTGTTTGATGATAAATGTTCAAAAATATTGACCTTTATTTCTATTTGCTATATTATTTTTCACCTTTGAGCCAAGGCCTGACCATGCCAGGTCCTTAGTGTTCCGGGGTACTTCACTCCATGATGATCTACTTTCAAATTAAAGCTTCGGAGCCTCATCTTAATTCAGTCTTCAATTCTTTCACTTTGCCTTGGTCCCCAGTCAAAAACAGAACTCAACAAGACATGCATGTTTCATAGAGGAAGTCCTTGTCAAATTTTACTTCATTAAAATGTGAAGAAGGCCAGTAGAAATAATGCTGTCATGAATCTCTTACAAATGCCTTTTGGTACATATGTGTATGTAGGCCAAAGACATGGTCATGGTGGCATGTAAAAATAGACAGTGGTAAAAAAAGGTGATAAAAGCCAGAATAATAATTATGTCTCTGGATGGGTAGCTAATGACTGAGAGGCAGCAGAGGCAAGCTGCTGGGATACTGAAAATCTTTTGCATCTTGATTGGGTGGTGGTTACATGTTACGTGCATTTTATAATGATTTGTCATCTGGTACTTAAAATATGTACACTTTACAATTGTCCAACTAAAATAGAAATGTTCTAAAGATGTTTGAAGAAGAGATAATCAAGAAGTAAGTAAAATGTGTATTATTTAAAATGCACATTGGATTATTATGGGTCATCGCCCTCTGGTTTCAATTCTCAGGACAGTTCCTAAGCCGGCACCTCAACTCTTAGGAACTAGTCCTTCTAATTTTTGGGCATTCACTCAGCTCTGTCTCCCTTCGTTCTTTTTCTTAGTTTCATTGACTTTTAAATCATTTCCTGTTATTTACTGAAAGTTTTAGCACCCAATTTAAGTCGTTTTTTCCCATCCAAATCTTATTGCTATCTTATGCAAATTCAATGCCTTTGTTTTTGCTCAGCTGACAACCTGAGCTCTCAGTTCCTTGGGCTTATCTCCATTTGTCTCGACCTCAGTGACTAAGTTCCTTACTCACATATGGGCCTTGTCATCACCATGAGGGGTTTAGAATAAAAGATTGAAATGACTAAATCTATCACAGCCTCCTTCGTTTGGGCACTCTCACTCAGCGATTCCAGTAGAGCAGTTCAGTTCTTTGTCTCATTCACACATCCAAATAGCCCAGTGGTTCTGTTTTCTCACTGGTTACCGTGTTTTCATTTCTTGACAATCTTCCTCATTTAACTTATCATTAACTATCAGGATAACACCTCATTCCTCCAAGCCAGTTCATCTCCCCTGCATCTTTCTGTTAAACCCCAGTCTTGGATCATTTGAACCGCCTGTCATCTGCAGGCTTCCGCTGGAAATTGCTAGGAAAATGACAGAACAATGTAAATTGGCGACAGGACACACTCATGATGACCAGCACCAAACAGGCTCTGATTCTGCCCAGTGGTTCTTAGTTTTCCTCATCAACTGTTCCTGTGCTTCTCCTCAGCAGTCATTTCAAAATGTACTTATCTTTCTTATCTGCAGCCTTTCCCTCCCACTCAGAGATAATTTAGCCACTTGCTGCAATGGAGAAAATTACAGCCATCAAACGAGAACCCTCCCAACTTTCTGCCACTCAATGGATAAACAAAAGGCTCTCATCACTTGTAGTCTTCTTACTCCGTTTTGACACAGCTGCAAATGTTTTCTTCCTCCTATTTAACTTGTGTCCTGGACCACATTCTCTCTTCTTGCAGCTCTCACTTTACCCTCTACCCCTTCACTCCTGTAGCCTCACTCTTACTTCTATACCAGACAGTTCCTATCATGATTTTATAATTCTCTTCCATCTGAAACTTCCCTCTAGCCTGCACCTCCCACCAGTCACCACTCCCCTGTTTCTTTTCTTCCTTTCACAGCTAATATGCTACTGTATGTAGGTACCTACATACATGTATTTATTTATATAAACACATATGATATGTACATACTCAATATATGGATTATATATCTATATTTAACTATAATGTAAATATACATACACGCATATATAATACATAGGTCATATACCTATACCCATTTTGCATACTTTTTTGTCTCTGCAAAAATGAGCTAATGGAAGTTGCAAATAACTAGGTGATAACTGGGTCACTTAATCTAATAGACACTTTGCAACCCTTATCGTAGATTTTTGGTTTTTTTGGACTTTCTTTCCCCTAAATTAGAAACTCTGTGAGGACTGGGGCTAGATCTGTCTTCCTATTCTTGTATCTCCAAACCCCACATAGTAGATCCTCGGTAAATATTTACTACATAATTTAATTAATGCTATAAAAAGTTGTATAATACTCTTTACCAGAACTTGCATTTAGAAAAACATTAGCCTTTGTAGAAAGCATCTGTTACTTAAGCACAAAGGAAATATTTACTAAAGCTTTCAGAGCCAAACTCTCTTATTCAACTTTATTTAAGTTCACACTTGTGGCATTTTAAAATAAATTGATGAGTTAATATAATGCAATTTCTCTAAATGCATTGGAGAGTAAAATAATATATTTTATATTATAATCAAATACGTCTTGATTCTTCATTTTATAACAGACTTTTAATGTTTCTGTGTCTTTTGGAATTACTATGCGGAAACTTGTTTTTCTAATTTATATATATGGGGAAAATTTGATTTTCATAAAAAATAAATATTCTTCAAGAACGAAGGAAATATCTTAGGTAAGCAGTACTTTTCTGACAGGTTCATAATTTATGATGAAACTTCACTTTCAACAACGGATCTTAAATGTTTACCCCATTTTGTTGTATATGCTACAGCAGGCTCAATATCACATCTGGGGGAAGAAAACAAAAACCTCATTCCTCCCGTGTTATTCTGTCGTCTGCCTTTATATAGAGGCTAGTATTCTTCTGTTTGTGTATAATGCTTTTTCCGTATTTAATCCTTCATAACTGATTACCAGGCCTATCTCCCCATGGCTGACTATGATATTATGTGATACTATACTTTAGCAGCACCAAAGAATCGCTGTCCACCGGGTAATAGTCAAGTGCTCTAATGTTGATAGTACTCCTGCTCAGTACATACCAAAATCTCTCCAGAGAGCAATGACATTAGGGATGGAGCATTTGCTTTCCATCCGCTCTATAGACACTCCGTAAGAGTCTATTCTTGGATTGATCCAATATTCAAACAGTTGAATATCATTTTGACCCCTAATAGAATTACTTTTCTCAAATTATAGAATGTTATTTTTAAAAGCCGTATTATTTTTATGTTTTTTTTTTAAGAATATGTGACTTCAGATTTCTCAGGACCCTAAGAAGCAGTTTCTCTAGTTGCGATATCAGGAATAAGTATCTGATATGTTCTCTGCAATTGGTTTATTTTATTTTGCGGACCTTGAATCACATTCTTGATTGTATTAACCTTCATTGTCTAACTAGCAGCACAGAGGGAGACAAGAAGGTCTGAGTTCTCTTGTTCTAGGTTAATCAGAGGATAGTTCTTAATCCTTGTGAGAGTTCTGTAGATTCAGTGACCCAAGGATTTCTCTGGATGCAGCAAACAGCTTTGGCTGCTCAGGGGAAGCTCGGTATGTGGTGAGGCTAGATGAGTCATGTAATAACAAGTTTTGTGTAAAGAGTAGCGGGGCGGTCACTAGATGTGTAGCATGGTTTCTGCGGGACCTCTGCTCCATGGATAGCCTTTCAAGCTATAAAGAAATATAGTTTTCTTGAGTCAGCCTTCTGGCTCAAAAACAGTCTCCCTGTCTTCACTTAAGCATAGATGTCCTCACTTAAGGATAAATGAGAACACACTGCTTATCCTGGAGTCAGTTCTTCTGACCATGTGTATCGGTGTCAGTCCTCCTGTCCACTTGGAAGCCGACTCTTGGCTCCTGATCATGTAAATCAGTCCTCCTGGCTTCTAACCTGCTGTTTCTCAGTCAGAAACTCCAACCCAGCTGCTCTCCTGATGACTTACCAAAACATAGCACCTTGGATCAGGAAATGATACTTTTCATTTTAACCAATGCTCCTGGAAACCCAATGCACCGTAACATTGATAGAATTAAACATTGCATAGAATAAAGAAATGAATAGTGTTATTAAAGCTTTAGTATGTTGCAGGTTGACAAACATTTCTCTTGTTGCATACATGGCTTAAAAGGCATGAGTTCTATTTGAACTTATTTATACTATGAAATTCTTATAGTAAGAAAAACCCTACAGCCCTATGAATTTTATAACTACTGTCTCATATACAGTTAATAAAAAATATTTAACTCTTCGGGAGATCTTCCCCTTTCTAGACATGAGTTTTTTTTTTCTTTTTTTGCCAAATTGGACAGAAAATTAAAGTAAGGATCAAATATTTTATAATTGACAAGTAAGAGTTGATTCCTGATAGATTTTGCAGGAAGTGATGAAATCAGGATCAAATACTGTAACTCTGGAATTTTTCCTTTATTGCATATTTTTTAAATAACCTATTGTTATAGGTAGCCATTTGGAGCAAGTTTCCATTACTTAAAATAGTGAACTGTCAACTTACATTGAATTGTAGAAACAGATTAAAATGAAAATGTAAAGTGCCAAGCTTGTTTTAGACTTAAAAAAAATCCTCTTGGCCTATGGCCAAAATATTTGCCTCCCAAATGTCATCTTTAGAACAATTTTTTAAACCCTCTATGATTGCCTATCCCTCCACTCAACTCCCAGTGGGCTAAAGCAGACTCGCATAGTCCCTCACAGATGTAGACAGAGAAACTGCTCATTATCAATCAACGAACACAAACAAGTTGAAGACTGCTCTGTTCCCCCTGTTAAAGGTAAAGAGGCTTAAAGCCCCTAAAGAGTTTATTATTCTGGGCCTGAGATCGTCAAAGTCATTTGATTTTGACCTGCACAGTAGCCACAAAGGTCAAATTGAGGTTAAGTTTTCCAAACAAAATGGAAGCAATTAAACAGTTAAATAATGTTGCTCTGTTTTTATTTGTTTGTTTTTATCCCAGAGGCCAAAAAAAGTATTAATGTAATCAAAGTGTAAATTTTTGTACATTTCTAAGGAACACGTGTGATACATAAGAACTTGCCCTTTATGCTTAACTGTATGTTTTTACACACTTTTTTTTCCACTAAAAGTAACACAGGAAGAATATCTATATATCCAGCTAGTAACTGATACTAAGATTTCCCTCTTTGCAATAGGATGTCTTAGGACTTTTGAAGTCTATCGTTTTCAGTTAGGCAGGAAAAAAATCAGCTTTCTTGAAATGTGATATTAATGTTACTTATATGTTTGTTTGAATATGGTCAGTTAGAAAGAAAGCTGTTCACACAGGCAAACGATCCAGAAGTAGCTATTTTCCTTCTCTTGGAACATTGTGCAAGCATAACCTACTCTATTTCCTACAAATCATTTTCAGATTCATTATTTGACCTGACTTCTAAAATAACTTTATAAGGTAGAGGGACATTTTACAAATAAAACAAACAAACAAAAAGATTATATGACTTGGAAAAAACCACATATTTAGTAAGAGTTAGAGTCAGACTCTAGTTTACTGCTGATTTCATACATTACATTACCTCAGACCTAGAATCATGTCTTTTTAAGTATCATGATGGAGTATTCAGTTTTCTAATAAAAAATATATGCTTTTGATGGTATTCTTAAAGAATAACTTTTTAGCACATAAACAATAGTCGACATACTATTTACTGAATCTTGTGTGTCTGCAAAAATAAATTAACCCACTACCATGGAGAAGGGGAGACCTGGCTGTGCTGATTGTATCTGCATATGTTGGCAAAAAGAGGTTTTAAAAAAATCTGGACTGTGACCAATGTAAGTCTTCTTACTAAATACTTTTTCAAGCTTGGTCTTATGGCTGTTTTAAGAACAATTACTCCCTATCTTAAATGAATCTAAAATAGTTTTAGATAGAGGGGTTAATAAAAGCGGAAGGGTTCATTTGAAGAATGGCCCCTTCAGAGCTTCTCTAGATACTGGACAACCTACAGATACAGTAGCTGGCGGGGAGGGGGCTCCCTTGAGGAAGCAGAGGACTGGCGTCCAACAAGATCTAGAAAAGCACTTTATTCCTCTGAAACAGGGAAGGGAAAACACTGAGTGGCATAAAATATCACACATCACTTGCCAAGTATAGACACACCCAGGTTTCCTGTTCCACATGAGGTTAGAGCTTGGATCACAGACGTCCAGCCAAAGGTGGCCTTGCTCTGACCCAGATCGTGTCATGAGGGAAGGAACAGTCACTCTGAGGAGCAGTTCTCTTTGTTGTTGTTGTTGTTGTTCTTTGAAGCCCTGCACTCCCTAATAGTGGGGACGCTGAGCCATTCATGGTCTTAAGGAACCTTTTATAGTGTCTCCTAGGTAGAGATTGTTCCAACACACACTGTGTCATTAAAACAAAACAAAACAAAACAAAAGGAGTCAAAAAAAGTGGGATTTTTTTTTTATGTGGTATACTTCAAAAACACCCTTTAGCACTATAAACTTCATTGGCATGCTGTTTATTGAAACGTGTCTGAAAAAAATATGTTAGCTCTTACAGATAACGGGGCTAAAGAAGGCAGTTTTTGTGTTTAGGCTGAATAAGGAGAGACAAATTTTACAGGAACCTAAATGTATATCTGCTGACTCTCCAGGAAAGACAAATGAGTACTCAGTTTATGGTAAAATGGTTGTTTGACCACATGCCACAACCTCCCAGCAAAAGGTTACGCATCTCATCGTTCCCTTTTGTTGTGAAGTGTGTGCTTGCTGGAGCGTGTAACGCATACACATGAGTGATACAGAAAGTAGTTGCAATCTTAATTTGTTCAGAATGGTGTGGTCAATAATTGGAAGTATTTTTGAATTCCATATCAATAATTTCCCCTCATATAAAATATTAGTCACTTTTTAAAAAGATAGGCTAGAAATTATTTGAAGAGAAAGCAAAGTATTGGAGAGGGAAAAATGGACAAGAGAGACCTAGGATGAATTGTATCTATTTAGAGGTAGTTATGTCTGTCGCTTATTAGAAAGGAGACCACAAATTCCAGTTTCCATTCTAAAGTGATAAAAGTGGGTAGAATGTATGGTTATTTATTTACTTAGGGGAGAGTGACAAGAGAATCACTGCTTTATGCCATCCAACACAAAGCAGAAAGTAGTTCAGTGCGTCTCTTTTTCTAGCCATAAAGGGCCTACTTTTTGATTTGTGTAGCTGTAATCCAAAAATAAATAATGCCTGAAGGATTTTGAAGAAACAATTTAAACTCAACACATACTTTACTTCTAAACACTGAGTAAGTCAACATCTGTAGTTTCTTAAGTTCTAAGATTGACACTTTGTGAGCAGTGGTATTTTCTTCTAGACAGCTCCCTCGTGGCAGTAGTGGTGGTGGTAGGTACAGCGATCATGAATTTGGTGGCTCACTGAGTTTATTCAAAGAACATACGTTGGAGGCAGAACACCTATTTATTCAGTATCTTCAGGAGGATCCCTTAGCATCCTCCTCTGTTAACTGGCCAATCAAAATGTTTGTTATAGATTAGAAGTTGTTATCATTCTTTATTGACTTATCTCTTCCTAACCAAAGGTTGTTGGCTTTGACACTTATTTTGTTTAAAAATTGGATCATTGGATCATTTATTACACACCAACCTTGAGATAGCTGTGAATTCAGGAATAGGAAGGAGATAGGATTGCTATTTTTTTATATTGTTATCTTTTCCATTTTTCTAAAATTTAAAATATGATAGATCAGAAACAAATATGTCAAGAAGTTAATGTTGGTTTAATTTTGATGGCAAGATCTGAGTGCATGCTATATATATTTTAGTCTGTAGTTAGGATATTTAAAACATTTTTAAAACCTCAAAAACTTCTTTGTGGGATCCACCAGAGAATAAAGATAAGAAAACTAATGGAGCTTCATAGCCTCCATTTAGAATTAATTACTTTAAAAATTTGAGGGTGAGTCTTTTTAGGTTTACTTTTTAAGTATACATGCTCATAAATTTTTGTTGATTTGCTTTACTTTCCACAATATTTTCATTTAACACTTTAGGTTTTGTTAAGCACTCATATTTCACCAAATTTTCCAACTCACAGAATTTGTGATACCATTAATAATACTTAAAAACATGATTTATAATCATATCATTCTATTGCATTATGTCATTTTACAGTAATTATAGATATTTTATTAGTAGATGTTTTCATTGTTTTTATTTTCTGCTGAAAATAGCACTTTGATAAATAACCTTATATAAATCATTTTGATGACTTCCTTAAGACTAATTTTAAAATAAAATACATACTTATACCTCTTATACATATATACATATAAAGTTTTTTCTAAGAAGGTATAATTTCTCTTCTGAGATGAGTATGCTAGTGCTTAATTTATAACACCCTCACTAAAGTGAAAAAAACAAATAGGGCTTGGGATTTTTGTCATTCAGGGACAAAAAATATTAGTTCACTTTTATTTGCATTTATTTGATTGTTTTTCAGTTTGAACATTAAATATATATGTGTATTATATGGGCCCTTGAGCTTTTTATTTAAGAGATGACCTTGTTATAATCAGGGTTTAGTGTTTGTTTTTTTAATACATATAATTGGAATTATAGATCTTGTGTTATATTTGGAATAAAACAATATTACTAGTTTGTATTTTATTTCTGGCATAAATAAGTTTAAGATTTTATGTAGTCAAGTGTTTTGTTTGCTTGTTTATTTTTTCATCATTTTTCCATTGTGTTTGTGCTTGGAAAGTCCTGTTAGGTACCTAGGATTGGAGTAATCTATGACCATAAACTTGGTATCTTAAGATCATAAGGATTTATTCTCTCACAATTCTGGAAGCCAGAAGTACATCTGCATCACTAGGTCAAAATCAAGACGAGCAGGCCACTGCCCTTCTAGAAGCTCTAGAGGAGAGAATCAATTCCTTGTCTCTTCCAATTTCAGAGCCAACTTCCTTGGCCCATGGCCATCTGGAAGGCAGCAGTGCAGTATTGTGATACCTCTCGACTTTTCCCTGCACTTGACCTTCTACCTCCTGAGTGTGTGTGTCTAATCTCCCTCTGCCTCTCTCTTGTAAGTTATAGAAAAAATTACTTCTCTACCATATTGCATCAAAGCCGAATATTAATTTGGAGATGGTACATGTTTTAGAACCTCTTTTGTAAAAATCAGAATTGTCTTAACTTAGACTCATAATGATAGAAGTAATGATTATGTATGAACCTCTACTATGCGTGGGAGCAACTTTATCAAAGGATGGTCTCCAAAGATGATTGAAGTCAGTAATGTGGTTCTGTCCTTAATTCTAACTCCTCAGATTTAGTGCCTAAGATCTCATTATACTCTCCAAAATACGTTAAAAATATTCTAACCACAGTTGTTTTCTTTTATGATCCAATTCTTAAACTATAAAAAGAAATTGCTACCTATAAAATATAATTGGTTTTGCATTTTTTGTCAGAAAGATAACCAGATGCTTTAAAAATGAATTCTTTATACAAGATTCTCAAAACTTATTTCCACAAATAATAGCTCTAATATTTCAAAAACATCATTTATTACCCATGTTTTTCATTTTTCTTTGATATTTGAGTTTAAAATGAGTATGCAAGATGGCTACATAAAATGGATTACTTACAAAGTGTTTAGTGGATGCAGTTGCCTATAGGCAAAGGATTTATTTACAAAGAATTCTTGTTCCACTTTTAAGATAAAATGTCTAATATTTCATAAATTGAAAAAGATTTTTCTGAGAATTAAATTTTTGTTTAAGTAGATACCTAGTAAACTATTAATATTTTTGTTGTTTTACCTAAAGAAAATATTCATAGTTGCACAATCATGGAATCTTGCAGACTACCCTGAAATTTAAACTATCTTTAAATTGAAAAAATAGTTTTATTTTAGTATTACCGTTATAATGTATTTTTCTTGGTCTACATTCTTACAGTTCTTGGATTTGAAACATGGCTTTAAATCATTATAGTTTCCACAGGTGCAGTTAAAGAAGAAAGATGTTCATACATCCACTTATCCAAATAAGTTTGTATATGGAGTAAAATATTTAAAATTCTTTTGGAAAATAGAACCAGTATAGAAAAATATCACATCTCTGTCTTTACTTATCAAAAATTAAGTAAATTATTTAATATGTATGAATAATTGCCAGTAATCTATTCATAAGCTACAATTCTCCCTTTTTCTTTCTTTCTTTATTTATTTTTTATTTTTTTAAAGATTTTATTTGTTTATTTGACAAAGAGAGAGAGATTACAAGTAGGCAGAGAGGCAGGCAGAGAGAGAGGAGGAAGCAGGCTCCCTGCAGAGCAGAGAGCCTGATGCGGGCCTCGATCCCAGGACCCTGAGATCATGACCTGAGCCGAAGGCAGAGGCTTTAACCCACTGAGCCACCCAGGCGCCCCTCCCTTTTTCTTTAAACCAAGGGATTTGAGGTGGCTGATTGAAATACATAAATGCAAATTAAATGGAGAGAGGGATAAAATGTTTAAGTTTGAAGTGGTTAATAAAATATATTTGATTCCACAGTTATTTACTTTGAATATGATGCTGAACATGACAATTTAACAAACATGTGACGTGGAGGTATTATTACAAAGCCAACCCTTCAAAAAATTACAAGACATTAACAGGTCTATTAATAAGTTTGATATACATATACAGACTGGCAAATATAAAAATAGTACATAGAAAGATATAGATATCTAGATATTAATACCCTGATATATATCAATAACTATGGATCTCTAAGCCAAAATGGAAAGTATACTTTGCTGTCGTCCAATCCAAAATGTATTTTTAGCCTAGCACAATTTGTTCTGTATTTGTTCATTTTCCCTATGTATTATCACTAAAGAAGAAAATAATGCTTGCTTATCCTTCCCCAGAGTTGAGTTATTCAGTTTAGATCTAATAAACTGATGAGAAAACCAAGATGAAATGGTATTAGTTTACTTGTCTTTTGTCATATAGCCAGTTATGGGTAATAGAAAGCTGGAACCCTAATTTCTTGCCTTTTAGGCAGTTAGTAAGTAGTAGCCCGGTTTTAAAACCTGTATTACTTGGCCTGAAAACCAGACCATTCAGTCTCTGATACACTCCTTTTATTTGAACTTGTTGAAACTTCAATTGCCAGAAGGCAGCGAACTTCTATGTCTCTTGAACCTACGGGAATATTTTTAGAGTTAGTTGAAGCACATTTGTATATACAAGTTTTAACATAAGACCCCAATTGGCCTGCCTTTATTTTTAGTTAGTATTTGATTTTCTTTAATCACAACACAGACATATAAATAACATATAAATTGATAACTTAATAAGTATATGTAGTATGTATACTTTCAATGTAGATAATGTAGTTGTCTGTAAGGTGTTACCCCTTATCTCAAAAATCAGCTTTCAGAGAAAGTGATCCCTGGTATCTGGCGAATCATATCCTTCGCATTCTTTCAAGAAGTCTGGTTCACACTGTTGTCTATCCTCAATGGCTTAGACCTTTACTGTGGTCACTATAGATTACCCTCTGTCCTCTCTGAAGTTGAGTTGAAGTGGTCATCAACATTCCTCTGAGGGATTCTCATCTATTATACCCAAAAAATAACCCATGCTTCATAAAATCTGGCTTCCTCCTTTCTTCCCATAGAACCTTGCTATTTGTCCATCTAGTGACCTATGATATTGTCTTCTTTTTATGGATGAGTTTTCTGATAACATTACAGTCAGCAATGATTCCCACTCTTATATGCATTGCAATGGAACTTTTTAAAAAAGCATTCCTAAAGCATGTTTCTATGAATTGATTGTATATGGGTCGTGGTGCAGTTTAACTATAACACACCATAGTGACCAAAGGCATAGACTTTGGAGCATGACAATCAAGGGAATAGTTCAAAATTAATAACAATCTGTTTTCCTGATGAATGCCAAATTCCTTGTCTTGGTCAAATTGATATCAGAGATAGAGAAATTTTAGGAGAACGTAGCTATTCATTTGTGGCTAATAGAGTATTGGAAAGATGAATGTAATTGTGAATGAGAAATGGTTTCAAGGGAAGGTTGAAATGACATCCTAAAGAAAAGGCCTGGAATGTCAAACTAATATATTGTTAATGGCCTTTCTCACTTGCAAAGGGAGACCATCATAATCAGAATTTTAGCAACTTAACACTGATGTCTGTATGACTAAAGGAAAAGAGGATTAGAAATCTGTCTTAGGAGGCTATTTTGCATTAATGTCCAAAATAGACCAGTACAACTGGGAATGGGAGGGAAACAGCTCCTCATCTAAAACCTTACTTCATTCACTCACTAACAAATATGTGATAGCCACATAATGCAGGTATGGTGACTAGCTATGAGGCATCAAGGAGAGGAAGTTCAAGTCTGGAGTTGTAAATCCAAGTAAAGGAGAAGGTAGTGATGGATTTAAAATCAAAGGCACGGGAGAATACAAATTTGGAAAGGAAATTAATGAATTTTCATCTACCCCTGTGGAGTTTGAGATAACTTCAGACTTATTTTATGGAGTAAACAGCAGGCTGCTAAGTGTGCAACTTTGATTTTTAGATAATAATTTGAGAATCACCCAGTAAGGATGATATATGAAGTCGTGGGAGTGAGGTAGATCAGTGAATATGTAGGCTGAAAGAAATGCACTCTGATCATGGGAACTAAAAAATTTCTGTCCTTAGGGGACAGAAATAAGGAGAATAAGCCGGTGAAAGGGCTTAAGATGCAGTGATAGGTAATCTGGTTTAAAGTAACCATGCCGTTGGGGTGACCACCTGGCTCAGTTGTAAGAGCATGTGACTCTTGATCTTGGGGTTGTGAGTTCAAGAATCCCATGCTGGGTGTAGTGATTACTTAAAGTCTTTAGGGGTGCCTGAGTGGCTCAATTGGTTAAGCATCTGACTCTTGATTTCAGCTCAGGTGATGATCTCAGAGTTGTGAGACTGAACCCCATATCGGGCTCCACTCTGGGCATGGAGCCTTCTGAAGATTCTCTCTCTCCCACTCCTTTCCCCTCTCCTTCTCCCCACTCCCTCCCTGCTTTCTAAAATTAAGTAAATAAAATCTTTTTTAAAAAGTAAGAAAAAGGGCGCCTGGGTGTCTCAATTGGTTGAGCGGCTGCCTTCAGCTCGGTCATGGTCCCAGGGTCCTGGGATCAAGCCCCGCATTGGGCTCCCTGCTCCGCAGGGAGCCTGCTTCTCCCTCTCCCTCTGTCTGCCGCTCTGCCTACTTGTGTTTTCAATCTCTCTGTCAAATAAATAAATAAAATCTTTAAAAAAAAAAAAAGTAAGAAAAAATTACTAAAGTAGCCAAGCCGTTAATAAAGGTAGCATACTCCGCCTTGTCGGACTCCTTTGAGAGCTGTCCAAGAGTAAAGCATCAATCAATGGGTTTGTTAGTAAGTTCTTCAGTAATTGAGCTTTACAAGGATCCTCTTAGTAGAATAGTTGGAGTCAAAAAATTAAACTCCATTTTGTTTAAAAACAAAAGGAAAATGAGGAATTAAAACAGTTATATCTAACTAGTTTCCTCAAAACTAATGTAGTTTAATTGTGTTATTTTTCTTATTACAATAATATATATTCATACAGGAATTTTAAGTTATATGGAAAAGTGTAAAGAATTCATAAAAGTATCAACCTGAAAAATTTCAACAAATGAATCATTAATTATTTAGCAAACATTTTCCCAAACTTGTATATAGTTACTCATGTTCAACACAAGCAACACATATGTATGATTATATGTAACATTAGCTGTATACACACATATATAATTATACAGAATATTCCAGTTCATAATATTTCATTTCACACAGTAATGTCATAAAGCTCTTGCCATATTAGTTAATATAAAATATATTCCATGGCTGCACATTATGCCATTATAGCTATATAAAATAATTTAATACATTCACTATATACAAATAAAAACATGTATTTGTGCACTTATCTGATAATTGTCTCTGGATAAATACCAATAATTTTTTTTTAAGATTTTATTTATTTGAGATAGAGCGAGAGTGAGAGAGAGAGTGCACAAGCAGGGGGAGCAGCAGGCAGAGGGAGAAGCAGGCTCTCCACTGAGCAGGGAGCCTGACGCAGGGCTTGATCCCAGGACTCCGAGATCATGACCTACGCCAAAGGCAGACACTCAACTGACTGAGCCACCCAGGTGCCCCAATACCATTAATGTTTTAACGAATACACATTTTAAAATCATTTTCATACATATTACCAAATGCCCCTCCAAAATGTTTCCATCAAGTTGCACTCTAAGCCAGCTAACATAAAGGTTTTCCCATATACCAAATATAAACTAACAGAACAGAAAAACATTAGGATATTAACTGATATTAATTAACATTTGTTTATGATATATGCAGCTACCCCGGTTACTTGACCCTCTTCAGCAATGCTCAACACTTAGGAACAAAAATGCAAAAGATTATCCTAGATTTGAAAATTGAAATGGCACACATGGCGGGCAGGTCAGAGTGAGAAAGAACACACATCTACAGGTGTGTGATGAAACTGCCAGCTATCTAATCTAAAAGGAGTAAGAGCTCGGTGAGAGCGGAGGGTGAGCTGGTGGGGACACAGCTCCCCAGAACAGGAGATGTTTATACCAAAAAGTAGACGTCTTTGGAATTGAAGAGGTCTAGGTCATATGAGGGGGTGGTTAAAAGCATATTAACTTGAGTGTTAAGAACCTAGAGAAGGGTAATCAAAGAATGTTGTGATCCAAGTAAGTATCAGTCAATGAAGAAAAGAAAAGAGCCAATGAAGTGGAGAGATAAAGAAAAATAAATGGGAAGAAGACGTTACAATTGAATGGCATGAGCATCAAAAGTCGAGCAGGTATTGATAAATAACAGGGCAATGGTTTCAATACAGAAAGGAGTAGGGAAAACACTGGCACCTCTTTATTCATTCATGGCTATGAGTGTGGGGGAGGATCTCAGGATAGGTAGCATTATCAGGTTCAGGTCAGGTTTTGGTTGAAGTGAAGAAATAGAGACAGTATTCTAGGAAAAGTTTAGATAGTAGGATTTTTTAAATTTGCTAAATGGTCTAGAATGTAGCCAGAAGCAAATCCAATTTAGAAAGGTCCAGGGAATGAAAACACTATGGTTTGCTTGCCACCACAACCCCCCAAAAATCAATGTACTTACTTTTGCTCTGGCTTTTTATTGATCTCTTATGCTGCATTATGGCTATGAGGTCACTTTTGAAACAAACAAATGAACTAACAAGACCCATAACTTTGGTTTATAATACTTTAGAAAAAATGAGACGGTTAGGATTTTTTAGTACAGGGCATCTAACGGATTCACATGATATTCATAATATTTTAAATTTATTATCAGTTACATATATCTTATGCATTTGAACAGACACTAAAGTCTAACCTCCTCCCAAGGCCCTGAGCTTCACTAAATGTACTGTTGTTATCTTTGTGTGGCAGAATTTGCCAGACAAAATATCAGGTCGCTTAAAAAAATCCAGCAAAGTTACTATTCTTAAAATCTTTAACTTCTTTGGATGTCTGGGTGGCTTAGTTAATTCAGCATCTGCCTTCAGCTCAGGTCATGTTCTTAGGGTCTAGGGATCAAGCCCCTCATTGGGCTCCTTGCTCAGCGGGGAATCTGCTTCTCCCTCTGGTCCTCACCCTATTCGTGCAGGCTCTCTCTCTCTCTGTCTCTCAAATAAATAAAACCTTTAAAAAAATATTTAACTTCTTGATTCAGTATAATGTAATTCTGAAAGAAAATAGAAAAACCTACTTTGCTTATGACAGATGACTAGAGAATGAAACAGCATTATGGTGTTACTGAATACATCATTGTGGTCTTGAAGTCTTCTCAAGGCTTTTAGATGTTTTAGGCTCACTGTTTTCTTATCATCTAAATACAAATATCCTCATTAACGTAAATCATATTTGTTGATAAAAAAGGCAATATTCATTTTTTTGTCATTGCTGTGATTGTATACTTGTGAATTTGTCCGTGAAATTTTACCACACATAATAACCTGTCGTAGCTAGTCTATACAAATTTAATCCTTACAGCAACCTTATGAAGTAAATACTATCTTCCTTGGGTTTTTTGGTTTTGGTTTTGGGTTTGGTTTTTTTTTTTGCTGTTCTGTTTTGTTTTGTTTTTTGTTTTTTGATGAGGAAAAATAAAGATAGAGAGGTTGAAAAAAGTAGCAAAACTGCCACACCCATTACAGATGTAGGTTTGAGTTTTCAAACACGTTTTAAAGCATTTCTGCTTGGCTTGAGTATTCACCAGAGGCATAATTTTTACTCAAGAGAATCAATGTGTGCAAGAAGTTTCATTCTTGACCAATAAGTGTATTAACACTAAAAAGAATAGATTAAACTGAAGAAAATATCGTATGTTTGAGAAATTCCATGTTAACCTGACTTTTATCTTTGGTCAGACCAAGGTTTTAGGTCAGCAAATGGGAGAACCCCCAAAGTTACTGAAATAACTTGCAATTGTTCTGTAGGGAACAATTCCAAGAGCAGTTCTACCTTAATTGCTTGTCATTTTCCTGTCTAAAACAATATTCTTCACTTAATTAATTCTTGGTTACTCAGTACATACTGAGAAGGGACTTGATATCATCAAAAGCCACAGAAGCTGGTCTAAGGAAAGAGTTGAACCTTGACTCAGACTCCTGGAAATAATCTGAGGTGGTGCTGAGCTGGGAAAGCACCTAGAACAGCAAAGACGATTAGATGTCTGTGTTTGTGTAAAGCATTCTTTTGCATTTAAACAGAACTTGGAGGCATTTCAAGGAAATGAATGAAAATACAAACAAGTGAGTTTGTAAGAAAATTAGAAGAAAGAAACTGGGAGGGAAACTTGTCTCAGACAAGTTCTAGGAGATTGAATACAGTGTTATCCTAGATGCTGGGGTTCCCATGAAGAAAAGAACAGATAAAAAAAAAAGAAAGAAGGAAAAGAAAACACATCAGAGAAGTACAGTGAAGAAAGGGCTAGCATTGCCGTGGCTGACAAAGGAATGGTTGTTGAGCACAAGCTTGCCACTTTTGGTATTCACATCTTCTATATCTTTACTCATTGGTGTGTGCGTGTCTCTGAATCAGCAATATGTCCCTGAGAGATGAGTTCAGATCTGTTACTTTGGACGTGGGCCTTTACATTTCTCATTGGAAAAGTGGGTATATTCGCTTTATTTTGAAACTACACCTCTTTGTTGCAGGCAAATTTTAAAATATTCTGTCCATTGAACTGAATATTTTATCATATTTGGTGAACCTCTTTATTTAAGTGGTGCTTTTGATTTTTTTGTGAGATATTAATCAAGGCATACCACCTTTCTTTTAATTTAGTATTTTATGATCATCTTATTATACATATATATACATATACACACATGCATATCTTTGCCTCCTTTTGTTTTCAACACTCTTATGTCTCTCTTCTTCCTGTTTTCATTCTGTTCCAAGAAGCAAGGCTACATATTTCATTATATCCCCTGTAGGGGGCTGTTGTCCTACCCACCTTAGCCTTGGCTTTATCTCCTGCCCCTACACTGAGTCAATTAAAATGTGTGTTCCTGCTTTAGCAAGAATAGGGTGATGTCCCCAGGTGTTAATTTACCTCACAGAATTCAAACTTCCCAGTCTTTTCTGGCCTCAGAAGTTTCTCATTTTACCCATGACTTACTTACTTTATTTATTTGTTTGTTTGTTTGTTTATTGTAGCTTTACCACATTGGAAGCTCTCCTGTAGATATCTGGTATGCCATGTTAATTAGCATTTAAGTAGTGTAAAAAACCTCTCCTTAAAAATTAATGGGGAAGATACAATGTCATCCTATTTTAGAGATTTAGGATGCTGTTACCACCTTGTTTGTTATTACTCCTCCCAGAAAGTTCTCATCTAAGAGTTTCTCTTCCTTCTGCTTATCCTCCATTTGATGGTGACTCACTATCTCTCTCTGTCTATCAAACCTCATGGATTCTTATTCCTAGCCTACATGATATATTATTATGAGATTGCCATCTATTTCCTTCTCTTTCCTATATTCATACTCTGTAGGTAGACACAGAAGTTATTGGCTCTTTACTATGATATAAGCATTGTGGTTGGTTGGAACTGAGGTATTAAGGTAACGAAGACACATTTCCTGTAGTCAAGGCCAAAGTATATTTTGAGAAATAATATGTGAAAATGAACCATTCCAGTACAGTGAGATTCATGCAAATAAATATATGTGAATGCACCAAGGCTGGTGTGATTCACTATGTTTGTGAGACTCAGAAAGGCCTAAGAAAAGAAGTATCAGGTGAAGAGATTTTTAAAGCAAGATTAGGGCTTCTCAGTCAGAAACAGAGCAGCAAAACAATCTCCCACAGTGGTTAGATTATCCATATATACATATACTTCACTAAGATATGCTAAGATTTTGGATAAACTGTAAATACATTTTGGAATAACTGGGACAGGCAGCTAACAGAGAGATGTTAGAAGATAAAATTAGACCTACTGACAAGAGCCAGATTATTAAAAGCCTTTTTTAGAACAGTAAGGAAAGAGAAAGCATTGCAAGACTTTATGTAAGATAACAATGTTACTAGTTTTCCTTTAAATTAGATAACTGTGTAATCAAGATGACAAGTTTTGAGGTTGTTGTAAAAGTGTAATGAAGAGCAGTTGAGGGGCACCTGGGTGATGCAGTCAGTTAAGTGTCCAAATCTTGGTGTCAGCTCAGTTCATGATCTCATGGTTGTGAGATCGAGCCCTGTGTTGGACTCCATGCTCAGAGTGGAGTCTGTTGGAGATTCTCTCTCTCTCCATCTCCCTCTGCCCCACTTGTGCACTCTCCCTCTCTTTCTCTCAACTAAATAAATAAATCGTTAAGAAAAGGGAGAGAGAGAAATTGAGACACCAGACCAAGGCAATGACAGTAAGAATAGAAGAACCAGATAAGACATAGAGAGTAAAATCAGAAGATCATGGTAACTGATTAGGGAAAAATACTGAGAGAGGCAAGAGCTAAGGTAAATGAAAGGACATGATTGACTTTGGCATGTCAAGATTATTATCTGAATTGGAGAAAAGGATAAATGGAAGAGAAGTGCTTTATTTGGGATAATAATGAATTTAAATTCGCCCTGTTGAAGTTGAGGATATGTATGTGGATGTGTCTCCAAAGCAGATAGAAGTATGAGTTTTGCAGTTTGGAAGAGGGTTATTGGTCAGAGACACTGATTTGGAAAATATCAGAATATCCATAATAGTTGAAACTATGTTAATGAGGTAAAATATCATTTTCAAAAATGGTTAGACTGAAAAGAGAAGAGACTAAGCAGTAAAACTTTGATAAAGAGTGAGGATACAAAGAGATGATCTAGTCAACAAAGCTGATGGGGGAGAGAAGGGCAGGTTATAGACCTGTGAAGTAAGAGTTCAGTGAGAGCTCTAGGATGGAAAACAAAGGAGGGGAAATTTCAAGTAGGAATTTCAGTTGATCAACAGTATCAGGGATAAAAACAAGGTGGTATGTATAGGCCATGGAATATTACTCAGCCATCAAAAAGAACGAAATCTTGCCATTTGTGACAACATGGGTGGACTTAGAAGGTATGCTAGTAAGTGAAGCAAAGAAAGACAAATGCCATATGATTTCACTTGTATGTGGAATCTAAACTAAACAAAACAAAACAAATGAAATGAACAGAGAACAGACTCTTAAATACAGAGAACAAACTGGTGGTTTCCAGAGGGGTGGCAGGGTGTGTGGAAGAGGTGAAAGGGATTAAGAGGTAGATATGTCCAGTTATAAAATGTATAAGTCTCAGAGATGAAACGTACAGTATGAGGAATGTAGTCAGTAATATTATGATAACATTGTATGGCGACAGATGGTGACCACACTTACTTACCATGGTGAGCAGTGAATAATGTATAGAGTTATGGAATCACTATGTTGTACACCTGAAACTAACATAACTTTGTATGTCAACTATACTTTGGATATTTTTTTAAAAATAACGTCACACACCAGAGATGTGAAATAAGGCAATCTTAACATCCTACTTAGAGCATTCTGTCCACTACAGAGAATGGAGTATTGAATGAGGGTAAGATTGGAGATAGTCCCAGTTGACTCCTCTTCTGAGAAAGTTGGCTATAAGGAGAAGTAGAGAATGGTTCATAGCAAGAGGGGAATGTGGAGAATGGGAAAGTTGTTCTTTCCTACCTTTGTTTTTCTTTTTCTTTTCATAAGTCAGAAAACTGAGCATGTTTGTTGACTGGAAAGAAAAGAACCAAAGAAATGTGAAAGAGAGGAGACATAACAGAGAAAGGAGTTGATGTAAGTTCATTTTATGGGTATACTTTAGGGACCAGAGACCAAGGGTTTTATATTGCAAAACTCAAGGTAAAATTTTATTATTTTGTCTCAGTGCTATAGGAAACCTTTAATGAAGTACTATCATTGATATAATCCTAGAAATATAGGACTTGAAGGCATTAAAAAATCATAAGAGGCCACAAGTCTCCATTATGATAGTCGGCAGAAAGCAAGAAATATTTTAAAGAGAATCCTTCTGGGAAATCAAATTCTGCTGATTGATATACTGTACTTAATTAGCAACCCAAGATTAAATTGTATTGATAAGGAAACCGGAAGAAAAATGTGTATGTTTATGAGAGTCTAGTAACTGCTATTTCACTAACTATGTGCAAAAGGAAAACTACTTGTGGGGAGTATTTTGATGAGTTCTGTTTGTGGTTTTAGTAATATTAAGCTTAAAAAAAATGCTTTACAGTTGTCCAGGGCCAAGAAATATCTGAATTATTTGGCTTTATTATTGAGTGAAAATGCTAATGCTCAAAAGGAAATTAGAAAAAAATAACTTTTTTTGTCAAATTTAATACAGAATATTAAAGCAACTTTGTAACGATCTCTATGTTTGACCACCCATTTTTTAGTATGAGTCCCTGTGCTGCTGGTTAAAAACAACCCCCAAAAAAGTGATATGAAAGACAATCCCTAGTAAGTACAAAAGTAAGTTACAGGGTAACTTACTGGGTGGGTCAGTGGATTAAAGCCTCTGCCTTCAGCTCAGGTCATGATCTCAGGGTCTTGGAATCAAGGCCTGCATCGGGCTCCCTGCTCAGCAGGGATCCTGCTTCCTCCTCTCTCTCTGCCTGCCTCTCAGCCTACTTGTGATCTTTCTCTCTGTCAAATAAATAAATAAAATCTTAAAAAAAAAAAGTAAGTTACATACAACACATGTACTATATTATAAGAGTCAGACTGCTGGAAGAAACAGCTGGCACACTCAGAATAGGTAATTTGAGAAAAGTTTAATAAAGGAACGATTTACAAAGGTGTGGGCAGGGTGTAGGGAAATCACAAAGGATAGTGCTGTGTTCTAGGCCTTTAATAGAAGATGCTATTACCAACCAAGGGACTGAGGGAGTGAGGGAGAAGGCGGAAATGTTTATAGAACATAGAAAAAAAGAGAGTCAGCATGCAGCCAGCTGATGAAATCCTTGAAGGAGAAAGAGAAAGCAGGGGAAATAAACATGAGACCTTCCTCTCCGTCCCTTCCTTCACTCATTCTTTCTCATGCTGGTCATCTCCATTGGCAAATCCCAGATAAAAGCCAAAGATACAAAACCCAATTGATTGAGTTTATACCTATACTGCTAAACTCCCTGGGCACAAAAACGAAAAGATAAGATAGAGGATTCAGAGGAGCAAATGAAGATATCTAGTACATATGCAGTTTATTTTTAACATGAATAATGATACAGCATTTTACTAAAAGAAAGATTCTTAATATTTGATCTATAGATCTACAGCTCTATATATTGATCTTAATATCTGATAAATGCTAAATAAATAGCTGAATAATATCAGGTCAATGGGGTATCCTTGCAACCTTTTTAAGGTCCCCAAATTTTGGTCCAGTGTTGGTTAAAATTATTTCTGTTTTCTCTCTAGTGAGATGGTCACTGTATTCCACAGTTCCCAGTCCACACGACTCAGGCATTTTCTCCTGGCTTAAGCAGCTCATGCTAGCCCATTGTACTCTGGCCTCTTCATCATTTTATTTTGGAGCACATCTGTGCCTCCATGTTTTGGCATCCCACCAATGCCAGCCATATCTCGCTTTCCATATAGGTAGAACAGTTCTAATCAAAGCATTACAGGGGCATTTTTAGGTTTTAATTGAGTTTTTCTCTGTCTCATTATCTGTTCACTCTTCTTACCAGTCTCCTGCAAGCTTTCACCTACTACCTCACGCACACACACATACACATACACATCACCTGCTAGCCCCCAGTAGCCAAGAAAGAGGAATTTACTCAGTGATGAGAATTTCAAGCTGGGCAGAGGGGCAAGATTCTATAGTCTGGTAGTGGAATTACTTTGCCTAAGCAGGGTCTTTTGATTCCATGCAATTCGTATCACACAGGTGGTCCCAGTCAGTAAAGAAATAATCCACTCCCCTAGGCATCAGGACTAATACTTTTAAATAAAATGCATATGAGGTTGCTTATGCAGAGTTATTGGAAAAGCATTCATGACTATAGGAGTCCTGTTTTCAAGAGTAAGATTAATCTAATAATAAAGTGGCTTTGATTTACCCGAGTTCAAGCAAATAAATTGAGGAGATGGATAGAATGACTTTTCCAGTCAGCTGTTTCATTTAAATGCATTTTTCAACAATCACACAAGACACACTTATTTAAACATACATATATTTTTTAGTTTTGCTGTCATTTCAAGAAAAGAGATGCCAGAGAAATGCTTGTTGTATCCAAGTTAGGATCACAAATCTTGCCTGCCTTGAGATTGAAAATATTCTAATGAACACTTTGATCTCTCTTGAGAAAGACTTCATACAGTAACCACTTGTATATTTTTTTCTGTTCTGTTGATTCTTTAATATATATATCCCAAATATATATATATGTATGTATATGTGTGTGTATGTATATATATATATATGTATATATATATATATATATCCCAACTGAACAGAGAAAACTGGTTTTCTGCCAAAACCTGTCTAAATTGTAACCTATGCAGTTCATTTTAAAGCACTCATTTATCATTCACAAATTAACCTTGTACAGGAGAGCTGCTCTCATTTCCATTGCATTTCTGTCCTACGAAGAATGAAACTCAAGTATTAAACAAATAATAAGAGTTGAATCTGGGAGGCATATTTAATGCAAAGAGGATTTTTAATGGCATTTCTATAATTATAGACATTAATAACTGACTATAAATCTTCATTTCCCAAATGCCACAGTTATTAGGAATAGAATGATAATTTGTACTAGATGTTTTTAAGGACCTTATGCCAAAATCATGTTGCTTTCTTTTAGCTTCAACTATTGGTTTTTGGGGAGTGGGAAGCAGATGTTTATTATGGAACATAATTCTGAAATACTATGCAGAATCATTTTAAGTGTTTGGCTCTTTATTTTTTAATTGGAATATGATATTACCACCATGGTATTGACTATAAATCTTTGCCCAGCTCTGGGGTGGCACTTTAAAAATCACACCTATCTTAAATAATAGTAATATTTCAAAAAAGCTGTGTTACTCTAGTAGGCAACAAGCTACACTGAAAAAGTTATAGATGTGATTTTTAGTGCATGAACACTCATTCTTGTAAGATATGCCTTGTAACTTTATTGCAGACAAATTTTTGAAGTGCTTTGAAAATTCTATGGAACATTTGCTAGTCTGGTTCTCCCAGCCCCTGTTTTTTTGTAAAGCTTTATGGGCTCGGCTTGTACATTTAAAGACATTTTCTTTAAAGACTTTCTTATAGGGAAGTCCATGGCAAAATGTGTGATTTCTGACACCTTTCCTGTTCCCAACAACACCATTCTGAATTTATGTTCCCTGTCCTGAATCCTGTTCCCTAGGGATAGAGACAACAGAATGTCTCATTTAATAGTTCATTTCTGATTTGCCACCCCGTGAATACTGAACACTCTTACGTACTTGGAGAGATATCATTTCACCCTTAGACTCACTTCGAGGTGATTTACTATCTTTCCAAATGCTCTTGCACAATTAAAATCTACCTTATATACAGTATGTATATTGAAACTGAATAAGAAGATACATTTCTATATGGCTTTCAGTCATGCTCTCAGGGGAAATTTACCACACAGCCAACTAATAAATAATAATGTTTAAACTGGCATCCACGCCTGTTTAAGTGCTTCTCAGAAATTAGCTCATTAATCTTCATGCGGCTGCTTGTAAAGAAGACAGCAAGTTATCTTATTCTTCCCACTCCCTTCTATCATACCACTCCAGTGGCCTAGAATTCTATACTATTGTACCCACGTCCCAACAGGCAGGTTCCTTGGGTGTTTCTCTGAAGAGTAGAGCACACAGGGCTTGAGAGTCTCTGTGTTCCCTTTCCTGATAGGACCAGGGAGTTCACACCCACCCTCAGATTTCTGTTTCACTGGTGAAGCACATGATTGGTGCAGGCAAAGGCGCTGAGTATATTGCATGAGCTGAGTCATTGAAACTGATCTCTCTGGTTTATAAACAGGGCCTCACTTCTCGTAAAGGAAGCCCTGGCAACCTCTTCTGCATTCATTCTTTGCTGGTTGTAAAAGGGATATTCCACTAATGGTAGAAAAACAGACCTTTAGAATCTGCTTTGTTACCATCTTATGGGGCTCAAAAGGAATAAACTTGCATTTCCAAATAGATACTTTTGTTTAAGAATTTTTAATTTCTTACCACAACTCTGTATGTGTTATTCTTGGTTCCCAGAAGAAAAACCTGTGGCTTATCGAGATCAAGCACAGTGTGTGAGATATGCTGAATTGTTTAATTACGTGCTGTTCTGTTATACAGAGTTATGATCACAACCAGATCTCCTGATCATGGTTCATCTCTCTTTAGAGTTTGCATGATGCTTTTCTAGGATTCTATTTCAATCTGAAACTGAGAATGATGAGATATAAAAGTTACTGATTGACTATAAATCAGAAAAGTAAATTAGAATTTTTCAAGCACAATAAATACCATTTAAAAATATTTCCCATTTGTCCTACAAGAATTATCTTCTCATTCTATACTTCCTCATTCCTCTCTTCCCCAATTTTCTTCCTCCTAATGACTTAGACTTCCAGCACATATACCTGAGTAGAATATAAAGCAGGCTCAACTTATTTTCATAATAGGAATTGGGCTATTACTTTATTACGTGCAGTATTGATGGCTCACAATCCCCAAACATTCACAGATTCAAGGGGAAACCAATGACTCAATTAACTTCTACTTGAGTAGTTACCAGCTGTTGGGAAAAGGTCTGTGTACTAAGGGAGGCATCATTCAATTGGAGAGTGACAAATGAATAAGCATGAAGTCACATCCACCTCCCAGTGAGTGATGTGACAACAAATATTATTTATTTCATTAGTGGTACTTGAAAGAGTGCTCAAGGTGTCCTAAATCTGTTTCTCTCTCTCTCTCTTTCTCTCTCTCTCTCTCTCTCTCTCTCTCTCTCAGTACTCACACAGGCTCTAAGAAAAAACTAGACTGGAATGGCCTCTGTCTTGTTTAATGGATTGTATATAGTTCATAACGTATATTTTCATGGGAATGTTTTAACTTTGTGTCAATGCTCATTCATCATGGTGTTGTTTGTTTTTTAAAACCTAAATAGAGCAAAAGATTAACTGACCTTTTACTCTCTGGTATATTTACCATACAATTTCTTATAAATAATTAAATCTGGAGAATTTGCGGGGTTGTAAAAAACACCTAAAATTCCTTTGTGTCACATAGAGAATAAAATCAATATGGCAATATTTGAATTTTCTTCTTGATTTTTCTATAATTTACAAAGTAGAAATATTTGATTGTAGAACTCACGTCTTTTGAGTTAAATCTTCGGCTAGAAAAAACATGAATAATTGATTTAAGGGAATCGCCTCTCTCGTAGGTCACTTGTATGTCTTCTATCATTCAGTATAAATTAATCATCTTTAAATTAAGGTTAAAAATAGAACATGAACAGAAAGTAAATATTGTCTTCAATTGAATGATTGAGTGAAAGATGGGTGAAAATGCAAGAGAAAATTATAATCCATTTTATTTATGCTTAACATTTGAAAAATGTGTTGTGGTAAAATATTCTATTATCCCCCTTTTAATTTTTGACATATTTCTGTAGAAGCCTTTTAAGATATTTCTTGGCTGTGTACTTCTGTTCACATATTGATTCTCACTTTTGGCAAGATTTCATTCTGTAATTAACCTTATATATACCTGGATATTTATTTCAATAGAAGCATGTAATACAAGTCTCAGGTTTTTTACTGGTGAACCCTGCAACTGGGTTCAGTTAAGATAAGATTTCTATTTTATTTCTAAACTATGATATCATCTTATCTTTCCTAAAGTTCATGATATCTGAAATTCTCTAGATGTCATGTTAATTTTATTATCTTTATTCCCCATATTGGTTTCATATGTTGAAGCCTTAGCTTTTCACACAGATACAAAGTATTCTCCATCAGAGTCTGTGTCATGTGTTTTTTAAAATCCCCATTCTACTGGCTAACCCTTGCATATAGAAACACACTATGTTGAGTTGAATTTCGAGACCTAAGTAACTTAAATTTTAGGTGTTGGTGATGCAGTTATCTGTAATCTCATCAAAAAAGCTTACTTCCCTCTAGAATAGGAAAGAATCATGACAGTTGGAAACATTATTGGTAAAATTTGAGCTCAGGATTAACCTCTGTAATAATCACAAAGGGACAGTTTCCAGACCAATGTAACACTTTGGGCAAGTATACACACACAGACGCACACATCCCTAAGCATAGAAAGGTGACAAGCCAGTTGTAATACTCTGATGGTTTTTCTTCCTATCCCATTTTTGAAAACGTTCAGTGGAGCTTGCTGTGACCACGGCAGTATCCTTACCGTCAGCATTCCTCCTCCTCTTCCCAGTCTTCAGTTCTCAACCTTTCAGTGAATGTTCAGATCTCTTCTCAGTCTACACCTGCTTCCTCTGTCGCCAAGATGAAGGAGTTTGCTATAAAATATTTGTTGCATGATGTGTCAAGATTGTTAGGATAAGAAAATGTTCTATTCAGAACCATTTTCAACTAATGTGATGTGTGTCTGTGGCAGAAGAGCCATTTAAGAACTTACTGAAAAAACAGATGATTATGCCTCCTACCTTTGAACCCTGAATCAGAAAGTGCAGAGTGACTTCCTGTATATTCGTATGTTGAACAAGCTTCCCCCGTCATAACAATGCACAGCCAGTTGGGAGAACCATTGCCCTAGCCCAGGTGTCACACATGGTAGGTATTATGTGCTTAAAGGATGATTTAATGGCCAAATGAATGAAGCCAAAAAATATCAATTTAGAACCAATAAACCTTTCTATACTGAAACTAAGTATAATGCATTTTTTGAAAAATAACTGATGACTGTGTGAAATTTGTACGCATATTCTTTGGGAAAATCTATCTATGCTCGCAGTTAATAATAAGTTTTGAAACAAAAATAAAACTAATTCCTTGTAGGTTGCTTTGTCAGCAGCTGTCATTTCCAAGCCTCTCAGTTGTGCCAAATTGCTAAAGACAGAATGAGATTTTAATTGTTTTGGGTTTTTTTCTGCCATCATTTCTGCTCATTATATTACAACTGATGCAGTGTCCTGCTTGAATCTCTTCTGATGTGTCCAGTCCTCCATGTTTTATTTTGTTGTGTATAAGAAGGGTCTTGGTGGCCTGGTTTGCATCTAAGTACTTGTCTTTCATGATCTTTATCATCAGTAAATCTTTATCAGTAAATATAAGAAGATGGAAATACAATGTAATGTTTATAGTTTAGAGGCTATGGTTAGTGTCTCAGGTATAAAACTTGAAATCAAATTCCCTTTATATATCTCAGTTTAATTTTTTGTTTAATTATTTTATCCTTGATGAGCATAGAACCTAAATATTAGAAACCATGATAACTTAGTTTTTTTAATATAAATCTTGTTATCTTGAATTTTTGACAGAAAGGACTAGATTGTGTAGTAAATAATACTCTATTTTTTATTTTATTTTTTAGACATGTTTTTTAAGATTTTATTTATTTATTTATTTATTTATTTGACAGAGAGAGAGAGAGATCACAAGTAGGCTGAAAGGCAGGCACTGAGAGAGGAGGAGGCAGGCTCCCTGCTGAGCATGGAGCCTGATGCGGGTCTTGATTCCAAGACCCTGAGATCATGACCTGAGCTGAAGGCAGAGGCTTTAACCCACTGAGCCACCCAGGCATCCAGTAAATAATCCTCTAGAGAATCATATCATCATGGCAGAGCTTAATGGTATTGGTATATATAATAAAGCCAAGCTCAGAGGAAGTGCCATGGCTAGTTCCCCAAGTAATTTGGGGGGAACTATGGTTGCCATGCTTAGAATTTTCTTTTTTTTTTTTAATTCTATTTATTTATTTGACACAGAGAGAGAGAGATTACAAGTAGGCAGAGAGGCAGGCAGAGAGAGAGAGAGGAGAAAGCAGGCTCCCTGCTGAGCAGAGAGCCCGATGCGGGCCTTGATCCCAGAACCCTGAGATCATGACCTGAGCCGAAGGCAGAGGCTTTAACCCATTGACCCACCCAGGCGCCACCATGCTTAGAATTTCATAGCATCTCTATACATTTCAATATCCATTCAGAAAAGTTCATACTTTTCATACTATACTGAGGATTAGTTTAGGGACCTTCTGTCTGACCTTCTGTCGACATCTTTACTTCCCATTCCTTGCTAGGCCCCGCATAATCAATTCATTTATTAGGGAATGAGGTAAGAATCTAGCATTCTTAGAGGCAACAAAAAATAATTATTGTAACATCTTTACTGGAAGTCCTTTTACTTTTCATTGAAGATAATCTTAATCAGATATCACCCTCACTGATTTATCAATCTTCTGTTAGTGATGTGGAACCATTACTAGAACCCAAAAGGAAAGAATTATGTACATTCTGACTCTTTAAGTGGAGCATTGAGTGCTTTCTGTGTCCTCTATACCAACATTTTTATAAATAGTTTCTTTGTAAGTAAGCCCTATTCAGAATATCTTATTTTGCATGCATCATCACTTTGTTGTTGGGATCCTAAGATGGGAAACCATGACATAAACACAACTGAAGATAGGTAAGCCCAGAGTAATATGATAGGGAGGTTAACTATAAAATATAATTTTACTTAAGCACTTAGAGTCAATTCCTCTAAATTATAAAAAATTAAAGGAACAAATTATAGGAAAGTAAGAGCTTACCAAATGTCACAATTATATTACTATATACTGTTTAAATCTCTAAATATCACCAATGCCTCATTGCTTTTTTTTTGCCTTATGTCTTTTTTAGAAATGACATTAAATTAAGAAATTAAATTCATTTCCATTATTTAATGATGGTTGACTGAACAGTGTAAACTCAAATTAAATGACTTCATGAAGTCCACAAAATAATTAACTGTTTTGGAGTTTTCAGTACTCAGTTTGATACTTCTAAAAACATCTAGGAGTTAAAAAGTATTGTCTCAAATTTATAAAGTATTAAATGACTCCTTAAAGTTAAGCAATTTTTCTAGGATAATTTTATCTCTGATATACACCATTCTGTATGTGAAAGCAAGAGAACTAGTGATTACTTGCTAATGATCCTTAACCTATCTGAATGCAGAAGACATGATCACATATCCACATAATGGATTTTGCCAGGTTTAAGAATTCTAATTGTCTTTTCATCTAGCTCTCTAGATTAGAGTAATAGATACACTAGTTGTCGGGACACAACTCTTTTTTTATGATGAAGCATCTTTAATTTTTTACTCATTTCTTCAAATGCACATCTAGGAATCATGCCATAAATGTTCCAGACTATGGGGATTTTGAATGGAAAGAATTTAAAAATAGGCTTTAATTAAGAACTATAAAGTGAACCTCGTGTAGTCTAAGATGGACCAGAATCAGTTTATTAATTGTTTTAGGCTTAAAAATGATGCTATAATCAAAAACTGAAATCTCAAAAGACTTATATCTTCTTCATATCATACCTTTTTGAGAGCTGCCTCGATCTTTGTTCTGAGTCTTCTTCATTTGGGTTACAAGTTGAAGGAGCAGCTTCATCTGAGACAGGGTTGAGGGAGAGGTGGTGGAACCAGAGGATGGTTCTCACAGCTTCTGTATGTAAACTGCAGCAGGATTGCTCATTTTGCAGTGGCCAAAGCAAATCAAATGACTAAGCCAAATTCCAGTGAGGTAGATAATTATGATCTCGAGGGACAGGCAGCACATGATTAGAAACCATGCCTCAGTTTACTTTTTGAAAATATTTTATCCTATTGGTATCCAGAAATACAGTTTATCTAAAAAGTCTGTCATAAAACCCAACATGTAAGAAAATTTTCTCCAAATAAAAATCATATTAAATTATATATAGAATGATGCCTGGAATTTTTTATGTAAATATGAAAGTCACTTAATTAACATTGTGTGAGAAAAATGTTTTCTTCCTAATCTGATATAGGAAAAAGCTTTCTTATGGTTCTCAACTTCATAAATATATATACACCTATCTGACCTTATTTTAATGATGAACTACCTTTATAGCAATGTATTAACACTCTGGGATAAAAAAAAAAGAGGTCTGACATATTGCTCTTCTAAAATGTGCAATTATTATTATAGCATGGCACAAGTATTCTTAACGACAAAAACAACATGCATAGATAGAGGCAGTAACTTCAAATAAAAATATATAACTACTTCAGATTAAGGATTAGCATAAATTTGCCTCTAAACATCATTTTCCTGTTTTAGAGATAAAACCAGAATTATATCATATGAATTTATAGAATAGTATCATATTTTTCATCATTCTTATTTCTCTAAGATTAAATTTAAATTTCTTTTTGAGATCTGTCCAACAAGAAAATTTACTGTATAAAAATAATATTTTCTTCATTTTCCATCATCACTAAATACATATTCATCATCATTTAAATATTCCTTTATTATTAACCACTGTTGGTTTTCTATAAAATCCTCAACAAATTTCAAAAGTCCTTTATAAAAATAACTTTTAGTTATTTTTAGTATTTTTAATTTTAGGCGATTTGTGTAGCACATATGAATGGGAAATATTTTGAAGTCATTTCTATAGTAGTAACTGGTTATTAGTAGGTATGGAAGTTAGACATTCCATTCAAAATTGTAAAATTAGGTGTAATTTTATTTATATCTCTCTTCTTACTTGCAAGAGAAATAGGTGCCTGAAAAGAATAAAGGACAGATCTAAGCTCCCGGGGAGCTGGACTTTTAGACTTTTAAACCTTTGGGTCCTTTGACTTCTTCCTTATTCCCTCCATCTCTCCCTTCTCTGCTTCCCTCCTCATCAGGTCCTCCCTCTGCCCCTCTTCTTTTAAAAAATGTAGCCCATTTAAACACCATAGCACATGGTACAGCTAGCAAGCAATATTAAGCATAAAATTTAGAATGGGAGCTGAATTTTTACACACTTGATTTTTTTACAAGCGTGTTCATTACCATAAAAATAGACAGGCCTGCAATTTAGAAATAATAATTTTGTTCCTTTTTAATGATAGGAGACAAAGCACATCTCAATGCGTCAACAACGTATATTTGAGAGTGCACTTTTTATTGCTAATTTCTCTTAATCTGGAAATATTTTGGTATTTTTAAATTATTAGAGAGGAGGAAATTATAGTACAAATGAGTTAATTAATTTTTGCTTGAAATACTTATGAATGAAATCTAAATTCTTGTCTATCAAATAGAGGCATTCGTTTCATTGAATTGAATATTGGTTTCAGGAGAATATGGAATACACACTGAAAACACATTACAGCTGTGCCAATCTTTTTGCAATTATTTTGAATAGTTGGCTATTTGCCCCATTTGACAGTTTGTGAACATGGTGAATAATTTAGTATTCATGCTGCTGCTGTTTTGGCACAATTAACATGAGTCTCGTATCCGCTGTTATTCAAACTGATTGCAATATGGGGGGAAGAGAATCACTGTCTTAATGTTCATTTCTTTGTATTCTGTTTTTCTAAAAATGGCTTGCAAGACAATGCTAAATAAAACACAATGAAGACCACTTGTATAATGACCTAAAAGCCAGTGAGGACATCCCTTTTTATTAAATTCCTCATACCAATTTAGATCTGGTATCTAATTTTAGAATTTTCTTGGAGAGCCTGTCAACTGGACGTCCATGTATTCCAAGCATGTGCAAAATATTTATGGACCTCTGTGCAAGGCCAAAGACTGCCGTGTCATTATGTATATTATCGTCCATTTGTCATTCCGCCTAACATGACTCAGAGGCAATGACTGTTACACAATTTCTCTCTTATTCTCAGTGGCATAACTTGAATTTAGTCTTCTGTTGTGCTGTTTTAATCCAACCCAAAAAGTCAGTATGATTCAAGCTTGAGAAGGGGTCAGGTTTGGGCAAAATAATTTAAAAATATATTTGCCATGGATTCTTAATATCTTAATACAAACAGCTATTTTCCCAACTGCTCTTTTATCTTATAAGTCTGAAAGGTAGATTTTTTTTTTACTGCCAGAGAAGTCTCTTTTAAATACAGAATAAAAATAAGCATCATCCGTATTTGTACAATCAATGTGTATTAATTAATGTTTAGTAGTTCATCTATAAATTTAAGGTAATAATATATTTTAAAAGAAACTGACACTACAGTCTTCTCTTAGCCCTATTGTAAAAGATTGCATGTTTTCTATGTGGCATAGAAAAACGTACTTGTTTCAGAATGCATGAAAAATAAATCCTTTATATTCCACAGTTGTACTTGCGGATGTGTTAAGAATTCCTTCATTGAGAGGGCACCTAGGTGGCTCAGTCATTTAAGCGTGGGACTCTTGATTTCAGCTCAAGTCATGATCTCGGGGTCATGAGATGGAGCCCTGAGTCAGGCTGTGCTCTGGGTGTGGAGCCTGTTTAGGATTCTCTCTCTCCCTCGCCCTCTGCCTTTCCTGCCCTCCCACCTCACGCCCCACCCCCACTCATGCTCATTCATATTCTCTTTCAAAAAAAGATCTTTTTTAATTTAAAAAAAGAATTCGTTCATTTAGTAAATATTTGGTTACAATATTTAGTTACAACAGGGCACCCTGTTGAAGACATAGCCTATTGCATCTATTTGCATGATTTTCATGTGTTGGGTTCACCTCCCCTTTTCAGAAGATGAAAGTCCAAGAGAGATTTAAGTGTTGTGCACTCCCACGAATTGGCTGTGGGTCTTTCTTCTTGGCGCCTCCATGTCTGTCGTCTCTCCTAGTGATTTGCACATTTCAGTTCAATGTGTTTGTGTCCTGGGAGTTATCTTGATACTTTAGAGGTGATTTTGCATTATGACTTCAGGACACTGGGTTAATTTAATGTTGGCTTCATAGGACTCTGTTTCATTTCCCAACTTTTCGGATCCTGCCTGGAGCCCTTATTCTTGCCACCTTGTGCCATCAGGAGAAATGTTACTGGCAATCCTGTAATTACCTTGAATATCCAGAAAGTGAAATGTTTAAAATCCAGAGGGATTTCCCATTGTCCCCTTTATTCTGTAGTTTTCAACAAAAATGTCTACCTTTTTCATCCTTCAGTCATACATTTCAGCTTTCAAAAAAAAAAAGGCTTTGTTGATACCTAGTGTATGCTTACATCTTAGTTTACAAAGTAAAGAAGGTGTAACTTTTCCTTGTGAAGAAAGGAAGGATGGTGATCCTTACACAAATCATTACAATACATTTTGAGTCCATTATAGTCGGTAAGAGCAGAGAGTGTCAGGAATCCAGAAATGGGCACAGACGACTGTGTAGAGTTTTAGGGAAGGGTTCAAAAACAAGACGATATTTGAGATGGGTCATGAAGGATGGGGAGGGATTTGGTCACTAGAATATCTTGGTGTTTCTTATAAAAAGAAGCAGGTTTTGCTAGTTGTTATGTCAAACACCCCTCTACAGTTCGCAGGCCTATATTCACACTGTAAGCTTTCCATATTTTGTATATAATTGGTATCCCTTTATCTGCACCTGCCACTCTCAACACAATTCTTGGGAAATTCCATTTAGGGAAAACGAGGCATAAGGGCAGCACACACAAGAAGTGTGCTATTGTAATATTAGAAGAGAATGCCATACAATCAGTTCAGTTCGATTTGCAGTCTCAAGTGGTTGTCAGTGCAGCTAAATGTCCTGTAAGGAAACAATTCCTGATATTTGTATTAATTGTATCAGATTTAGGATTATATAGTGAATCAATAAAGATAAGCATAATAAGCTAACAATGTCTTTCAAACCAGAATTAAATTCTATTATATTTCTTTCCTCAGAATTAAGTATATGGTGGAAAAAGGAAATAATTGATAAAAGGAAAAACTCATAGAAAATGTATCTTTAGGGGCGCCTGGGTGGCTCAGTCTTTAAGCGTCTGCCTTTGGCTCAGGTCATGATCCCAGGGTCCTGGGATCGAGCCCTGCATCGGGCTCCCCGTACTACAGGAAGCCTGCTTCTCCCTCTCCCACTCCCCCTGCTTGTGTTCCCCCTCTCACTGTGTCTCTCTCTGTCAAATAAATAAAATCTTAAAAAAGAAAAGAAAAGAAAAGAAAATGTATCTTTAACTAAAATAATACCATCCCAAAATTATGTTTTTCTTCAAATAATACATGCATGAGTTTGTGTGGGAAGGAAAAGGGCCCTTCAAAAGGCATGAAGAGAAAATGAAATAAAACTCTGACCAAATTCTTTATTACTGTTATTTATATAGTTGTTAAGTGCACTTCTTATTTTAATGACACTTAAAGGGGACCTTAGTAAACAGGCACACATAGACACACATGCATGTTTATAACAGAACGGAATGAGAACACACAAAAAAGAAAGGCAAAGGTACTCTCCAGAAGCTAGAAAGTAGAAAACGCTGGTTACTTCATGTGAGCATCAAATGTCATTTTAAACTTCTCATCAGCAAAGGTCAAAAGGAAATATGTTTCTATTGAATGATAAATGAGTATATCAGTTATTTATTAGAGAAAAACTTCTTTTGGCACTAAATTCTGGGAGGAATTTATTCTGTGTATTATTATTTGAGACGTCAGTTAGTATAATGAATAGTGGTTTTACAGACATTGGAAGAGTATAGTTTTGTAAGATCATTCACTTTATCGGCCTACAGTAAAAGCTAAGGGATCAGTGAGTCAATTTCTGTGTGAAACCTGCCCTTGAAACCTGTTTTTACATTTAGGGGAAAAATGCAGAAATAAATTGAAATCATTTGGAAGAAAAGAGATTTAATTTCCCCAATGTGGTGATGGTAAAGGAAAATTGTGTGCTTTTAGTAGCTTCCATCTTCTGAGTAGATGTTTCAATACTTGTGAATTCAAAACTCTAAGGTAGTAATGAGTTTTTAAATTTCATTTCATATTTGAGAAAGGGAGAGAGCTAGTTAGCCCAGATCAGCTAATTACTGTTCATTATTTCTCCTATAGTTGGTCTTCCACAAACCCTGTGTAATTCAGACTCTCTTCTCCCCACCAACTCTGTCCTTGCCCAGTGCGGGGCTGATTTTCATCCGGTCGCTTCCCTCTCCCATATTTGTCTGACCTTCTTAAAAGTTTCTGTCTGGATGTCCTTCCCTGGTTATTTGTCCCATTTTCTGTTTGGGGTTCTCCTCCTTTGCCTGTTCCTTACTGCCATCCAAGTTCTGTCCTCAGCTGACTTCCACATACATCCCCATCTCTCTGTCTGGCATTTGAGCTTTACACTAATTTACCATGCTGGTTATGCGTACATAAAACAATCCTCTTGAGATCATCAGGATCACAACTGAACCCCTTTGTCTTTCCTCGTCTTCTTTTACTTAAATCAATTAATGGCTCTATCCATCTGTTCCATGGTCATGGCAACTACTGTAAATAATTGTATTATTTATAATAATGTAAGAACTGCATAGGAATTGTGAAGTCCCACTTTTCCATTCTTTTCTTTATCAAACCTCCCCCAAGGGCTAGCATGCTTCCTTTATATTTACCTGATTGACTTCTCTCTCCTATCCATAATCTACTACCATGATTTGGTGCCTTGTCACCTCTGGTGCTGACTGATGCAATAGAAACCTACCTAGCATTTCTACCTTCCTGCTTGTTGCTAGTAATTATCTCCTCATACAGCAACCAGGCTCATTTATCTAAAATGCAAATCTACCTATGGCTTTCTCCTCTTTAAAGTCCTTCTGTGTCTTGTCATCACTTGTATTAGAATTACAAGTGTGACTTTATAGACCACTTCTGATTTGGCCCCTGCCGATTTCTCCTCCCTCTCCTCTTTGCAATTTACACCCTGTTAATGGCAAAATTGCTCCCATTTCCTGTACTCACACATGCTGTCTCCTGTTATGTGACTTTGTACTTTGCCTGAAGCCCTCACACGACCTCCTCATCTTTCCTCACCTGCTCTCACTCATCATTTAAGACCCAGCTCAGGCACTATCTCCCACAGAACGCTTCTGTAAAATTCTCTTGAGCTAAATGCCTATCCTCTGTGCTATGGGAACAATTAGCATGTATCTTCTTTTCATGTCACTTTCCTTTTACTAGAATAGGACCTCTTCAGAGGCAGAAATCACAATTTTTGTCTTTCCCATAGCAACTACCTGGAAATGAGTGATAAAGATCCGTTGAAATAAGTCAAATAAAAATTATCATTGATAGTGCCTTTGGCCCTTCCTATCAAATGCATATCTCAGTGTAACCAAAATGAGAGGAAGATAAATTGAACATGTGCATTCTGGTCTCTATTATCCCTTTCTGAGGAAGAAATTTAACTTTTGTTCCCAAAATGGTAAGTAATAAACACTCTCTAGAAACTTCTTCAGCCAGACTTTTCTGCATCATACCAACTACGTTTAACATCAGAACCATGGACTTGATCCTCATCTCACATTCCTACTTCATGGACTAGAACAGAAGGTATATTATAAATATGTTTTATTTAATAGATTAATATGTTGATATTGGGGCTATTTTAAATATTTCAAATATTTTAACAACAGCAGTAAATAATGGTTTTAACATTCTAATTCCCAAATGAAATTACAGTTTTAAATGGAGCAATATGAATCATTAAATTACTTCTAAAATAGTTAAATATTGTTAATATTTTAAATGGCAAATTTCACACTGTGGTTTGGAAATACACTTTAGAATACAGTATTTTAGGCAGTAGAAGGAACCAAAGATAGAGTATATCTAGTCCAGCTACCTCATTTATAGAGAAGGATATTGAAACCCCAAGAAATTCATTATCTAATAGCACATAATTGGTTAGTAGCCAAGCTGGAAATAGGCCTCATGTTGAGTTTCTCTCATCAAATATACTGCCTGCCTCCTTACTTATTCTGTAGAAATATAATCTACATATTTGGATCAAATATGAGACAGTACCCACCCATTGCTTCCCACATACACACCCCACCACATGGAGTAAATAATGGAATGTTTTTGTTGTTGTCACTCTTACTTGGACCACTGAGAAATGTGAAAGGCTCATCTCTGAAATTAATGGAATCAATGAGTTGTTAGAGAACATTCATTTCTGCTTTACGATTTTATTACATATTTTTTCCCAATATATGTAACAAAATGGAGGTCTGAAAACATATCCAGGAAACATGAAATAAAACACTCAGAAGAAAAATTTAAAGTGCAAAAAAATTAGTAACAAAGGAAATAATTTTCTCAATATTTAAAATGTAATGAATGCATGTAGGTAGGTCACTAGCCCATCGCTTGTAAAACAACATACTGTTTAGATGATGGACATTATTTTTGGAGAATTAAATATACACAGTATCCATTTCTTGTAAAGAGACTCAGGTGATAGTATTTACCTTTAGACCCATTTACAATGCACTAAGCAAGAACCTGCAGTTTTCTATATCCTAAGAGTCTGATTTCTGAAAATAGCCTTTTATCACTTTTTCCAAGACTGAAATCTGAGAGTAATTCTTCAGAATAAGGAAGTGGGTCAAAGCCAACTGTTCCACTTGTTTTAAGATGCCAGAAATCACACAAGTTTGTATTATTCGAGAAAGAAGAAAAATATTTTATTACATATCATTGAAAACTATGTCAGACTAGCTAAATAGTTTAAAACGACAAGAGTAATTATTTTTGTCTATGTTTTAAAGTTTATAATTAAATGGCATCTAGGAGACTGTTGGTGTATATTTCTATAAGGCTAGTGTTAACATGCCGCTTCAACTCAATTATAGAACTTTGTGGTAGGAAATGTGTTCCTTTGTTTTTGAGTTCTTGCCATCTTTGCACAGTGCCTGGAACAAAAGTTCAATAAATGTTTGTTGAATCACATTTAATGTGTGTATATCTATCGATTCGTGTACATGCACCTCCATGCGTATGTATGTGCATGTACACATGCACATATACAGATGTCCATATACATGCATGTGTATAAACACACAGAAGACTAAAATGCTTTATAATCTGTGGAGAAAAGATAGCCACTTAATTCGAACCCCTCACTCTCTCACTGTTTTAAGGTCCTTATTACTGACACAGTCTTTTTCTCTCATGACAGCATTGTTTCAGTGTAGAGCATTTGAAGGGAAACCTTCCTCCCTCACCAACAGCCCCACCAACCTCAGGGGGAAAGGGTGACATATTTTTCCCACACCTACTTCCACAGGAAGAAGACTTACCCCTTAAATGTTATAACACCTGATATTTAGCTTATAGGTCAAAGAACCAGGCAAAATGAAAGCCATTTCTGTCAAACCTATACCTAATGAAATTCTATTATTTAAGAATATTTCATCACCCTACTACAAAATACTTTTCTACATATCCCAAATGAGAACACATTAATTTCTTCAGTTAAATGTAGTTTTTAAAACATAGCAATTTTTGCTTTTTCCCCCCTTTTAAATAAGCAAATGGTCATTGACCAATTTTTTTTTTCTTAATCCTGAGATTTGTTTATCACACCAATCTTCACGGGCTCAGGAATAGTTGGAATTCTTTGAATCTGTTTTTGACAGAATGGGCAGAGTTCTTCCGAAGACCTTCAGATTTCTTTCAATGCCTGTTTTTGCTGTTCATCTGAAAATAACGGTTTTGACAGCCAGCTTTGTCTCTGCTACCAACCCCATCCTGCATCTCCATGACAATAGTCAGGAAGTCATTCACTAACATTTATGGGGACCCATTATGTGAAAGGAATTGCACTAGGAACTTAACAGGAAACAGTCCGTATGAGCCTCACCATTGAAATGTCTTGTAATTAAAGTGGTATTAAAGACAAATATATTCATAACTGACAGAATGAATACATATAAATATGCCCAAAACACAACACATACACAGAAATATTTAGTTCATAATCAGCATAATGGTAGTTGTGGTGATTTACAGTTAAGATAAATTATTTTGCAAGACTTTGTAGAGAATTTTTTATAAAGAGGGAACTAACCAAATTAAAGGTAGAAGAAACTAGGGAAGGGAACACTTAACTATAATACTAATGTTTACTATAATATTACACCTGGTAAAAGATCTCATTCATTTTTTACAACATCCAGTCATTCATTTTCACAGTTGAGAGAAAGGATGTTAGAAAGTATCACAAAGCCTATTTAATGAAAACACACACACAAAAATAGAAAAAGAATAGCAATCAAGGAAAACCTTTAGAGTAAACAAAAGGGCATCTTCTGTGTTCAATGAACTAAGTTTTTTAAAATTCACAATGTAAAATTGCTAGCTGATTTCTTTTTTCGAGTACTTTTAAAGTGTAAATGTATTGTGGAGATATTAGCATTTCAATAAATCAGAATGGGAAGAATGCTATAGTGTCAATCATGTAATTCTGATGAAATTATTCTGAAACGGTATGAGGCAGAGGAAACCTGATCTAGCTGCTGGGGTGGCAAACAGCCCGCCACTGTTAGATAGCTCAAGTGCCACATCCTGCATCTTGTTAAATGTAACTCAATCCAGTCTATTTCAGCAGAAGGGTCTTTATTTTCATCCTGGCACTCCAGTCTTAAAGTAGACTAAAGCTTAAGTTTGTTTAAAGCTACAACATGATTATTCTTATAAAATAATTAGTGACATTTGAACCACTTTCTGATAGACTCAATTTAGTGGGAGACTAAGCGGCTTTCCACATGTATTGAATTCACATTTGAAAACGCTAACTACATTGGAAACACAGTATTTTTGAGGGAGTCCAACAGCATGGATGTTTAAAATTCAGTGTAGGTTTATAGAACACGATTCTTTCTTTAAAATCTGCTTCACCTATCCCACTGCTTAGGGCCGATGTGTCTAGAAAGTTTTGCCATGGACTGATACTTACGCGAAAATAGAAACTGTAATTCTATTCAGATTGTCACGATTGTATTTTTATACTTTGCTATGTTTTAAGTTCTGGCAATTATTAAGAAAAAATAAGTATGAAGATATACTTATTTTGTAATTTAAGATATCCATAATTTATTTCTGAATCTAAATGGTATTTGGTGGGTATCCATCTGTAGACTTGAGAAACTCTTCAAAGATCCTTGTGTAGTGTTAATCATTGCTGCATCTTTGCCAATGTATTTTAATTGATAATAAAGGTAAAAGAGAAATGTTCCTGTTGAAACTATTATAGTAAAACATTCCATTAGGATGGAAAATTAACTTATTTACCAGCCAATCAAGATTCCCTAGTGTTCTGAAAACAGCATGAAAGAAAACTCTTGAACAGGTAAAATACTAAAGAGTGCTGTTGACCTATGAGAGGTAATGACTTAAAATATAAATAGTAGCAGGAAATATTCCCATAATAGTTGTACAGGTGTTTCACCTGATGACCTAAACTTCTCTGTTTCCCAAAGTTAAGTATGACACTTATCTGGGAAAATAATTTGCTCTGAAACATAAATACTCACTAATGTATGAAGCTTGCAACTTAGGTTATTAAAACTCACTTGCGTGTTGAGGATTTAGTGCCGGTAATGAGTCCTCTTCTCATTTAAGGCTTGATTTACCATAAAAGATACAATTCTTTCTGTACTGTGCAAACTGTGAAAGGTGGAGGATCTCAAATAAACATCTGGCCAATGAGTCACCAACAATTTGTTCAGAGGTGAAATGCTGTACCCCTTCAGTCTGCAGCTGCCTACAGTTGCCGGGCTGATTAGCAAAGGCGATCTCATGCTTGTTAGTCTAAGTCATGGTTTCTTACTCCTGCTTTTTCTACTCTTTGTATTCTAATTTAGATATCTTATTCTCTGTGGTCAAACCTGCTGCACTTGATATGTAAATTTGTTGCATTTAAAATCTAACATGCGGTACTTACAAGGCAGTTTTTCAAACCCTAAAATTAATAGCACCCTAGCTCCTCCTTTCTTCTTTTTCATCTAACATCTATAGTGTCTACTGCAGGGGTTCTGAAAGGGTCGTCTTTTCTTTCGCCAAGAGGGCATTTTAGAATCACTGTTTTCTTTCTTAGCAATATCGACATGATCCCCGGGCTCCTCCTCATTTTCAGTTCTGATGCCCAGAGGTTGGGCCAAACCCTGTGACCGCAGAGGCTGGCTCCCCTGGGTGTGGATGTAGAAACTTGGCCTAGGAACCGCGACTTCCTGGATGTGCTTGTATTGGGCAATGCCAAATGTGATATCCGATTTGATCTTAATGGACTTTGGGAAGAGAGGGATGATCAACTTCATTTCTAGACAAAGAAACTGAAATTTCCCTGGTATTGCTACAAATTGTGGTCTTGTGCCTTAAACCCACATATCCTGTCTCATATAATACATGCATTTTCGTAGTCCTGGTGGCTTTCTTTCTGGGAGTTTTATAATCACCATTCTTAATTTTTAAAATGAAAAAAAGAAAATTTATTGCCNTTGACACAGAGAGAGAGAGATTACAAGTAGGCAGAGAGGCAGGCAGAGAGGAGAGAGGAGGAAGCAGGCTCCCTGCTGAGCAGAGAGCCTGATGTGGGCCTCGATCCCAGGACCCTGGGATCATGACCTGAGCCGAAGGCAGCGGCTTTAACCCACTGAGCCACCCAGGCGCCCTATAATCACCATTCTTAATTTTTAAAATGAAAAAAAGAAAATTTATTGCGTGCCATTTGGAAACACTACACATTCGGAAACCCTGTTAGAGTGCTTATTTCAGTTAGCATCTATATAAGCAAAATAGTATCATCATTTGAAGGCTAAGGAAATCTGGAGAGAGGTCTTTAATCTGAGAAGAAATATGTAGCTGTATAGTAATAGTAATAATAATAATAATAATAAAAACAATAAAACAATGACACCTCCCATGCTTTGAGGGAGGAGCCAAAGATATTCTCTTTCATGGGCTGTACTATTGTTACATTAGCCGCATTTTAAATGAGCAAATTAGAACTCTCTGTAATGCTATTGTCTACACTCCCATATGTGCTTAATATCAGAGCCTGGGAAATTAGTGCTATTATATCTGCAAACAAATTATTTCTACCAAACTATTTATTAAAGTTGTGAGATTTCTGGGCCACAATATTTTCACTATCTAGGATATTTTTCCTCTTACACTTTAATTAATTAGTTAGTTAATCCATTAATTAATAGGTTAAACTTTACTCTGTGCTGAGTGCTATACTGAGCACTAAAAATAAAATTTTAAAAGTTTCTGTTCCTTTTTGACATTAGAGTGTACTGAAGAAACTTATAAAGTAGTAAGAGCTATAATAGATATATGCACACAATATCATTGACTCACAGAAGGGACCGCTCCCGGAATACTCATAAAACATTGTGAAAAATAATGCACAGCCTTTTCTTTTCTTTCTTTCTTTTTTTAAGATCTTATATCCTGAGTCCCTAGTGCAAAATCCTGATATAGGCATATTAACTTTAGGGGAATGCAATAGCCTATAATTATAAGTAATCCAACAAAATATGTAGATAATCTGTCATCACCTAGGGTCTTCCACAATAACAGAGAAGATAGTATATGAGAAATGAAAACAGATACAGGATTTGATGAAAAGAAAATAGTAGTCTACCTCTGAAACTAATAACACACTATATATTAATTAATTCAATTTAAACTTAAAAAAATAAAAACTAAAAGAAATTTTAAAAATTAAAGNAATCCAACAAAATATGTAGATAATCTGTCATCACCTAGGGTCTTCCACAATAACAGAGAAGACAGTATATGAGAAATGAAATCAGATACAGGATTTGATGAAAAGAAAATAGTAGTCTACCTCTGAAACTAATAATACACTATATATTAATTAATTCAATTTAAACTTAAAAAAATAAAAACTAAAAGAAATTTTAAAAATTAAAGAATAAAATAAAGAAAGAAAATAGCAGTAGAACTATATTTTAAATCAATCAATCAATCAATCCCTCTAGGCCAAAGTAGGCTTAGAAAGCTTTGCAGATAGTTTTTATGCTTTCTGGTAGAAAGTTACCAAAAAATAAAAGATAAACTGGCACTCCTTACTGAGAATGCATATATCACTGTTCTCAGAAAACGTGGAATTTGTTTTGCAAGTCACAATCATTGACACCTACGTGATTCTCAAAATTTTGTTGAATGAACGGGTATATACGAAATAAATAATGCAAGAAATATGCTAAGTAAAATGTTTTCAAAGGTGACTGGATTTGAGAGTAAAGAGTCTATTTACAGTCACACCTCTGGGACCATATGAGGTTTGCCGGGTTCCACACAGTGGCAAGCACCTACAAACTCGTGTTGACAGCCCAAGAAATAGATTAGCATGTTGAGCTTGATTCACTCAAATTTAGTTTTCTTATTTCTCTAAACATTTTTATTTTGGCCTAACAGAATCTAAATAGGTTTCACATCAGACAATCTGTAGCAATTATTTAATATGTCCAAATGAGATCACCAAACACCAAACCATCTGATTCTATCAAAACCAAAAAATCAAATGCCATTTTTGCAAAGTTACACCATGAGAAATGCACTCACTTTTTATTAAAAGCTGTCAGTTCAAAAAAAATTCATATTATTATTTTTATGCCTCAAATGGAGTTTCATAAAATTTACTCTATTAGATATTGGGGGGGTCTTTGCTCTAAATTACCAAAGCCATGGATCAACTTTTAAAAAACAAGCATGGGAATCATCACATTATCATTTAAATCCTCAAGTCAAACCATTTTCAACTTGGATCTGTAATTTAATAAGAGTCAAGGCTGGGCATATTGGATATTGTTTCTCCTCTCATCGATATAGCAGACATGAGAAAATGAATTTATGTTGATTGATTTTCAAAGAGATTTATTGTATGGGTAGGCCCTTAGGAAAAATAGAGAAGACCTGAATTTTCTTCATAAATCTTTTAATAATAATAATAATAATAAATTGTTAGCTAATAAACAAGACATTTCCTAAAATCTCCCATAAGGTGACAGCTGCTCCTATAGCCAACACAGTGAAATGAAACCTGGCATATCATTCTAACCCCACCCCCATGCCACAGAGGAGAAAATGGGGGTGCATAGACTGGACCAAAAGATATTTAACACTTGAGACAGCAGAGAAAAGGGAAGAAAATAACTGAAGTCTTTCCTCTTAACTCTTGCAATTTGGAGAAATCTGTGCCCTTGAAAACCAGAATACACTGTAGACTTTGAGTCACCATCCACCAAGCAGTTGGTTTTGCCATTATAATAAACCCTTTTAAAGAACTTTAATTCTAGGTTTCAGCATTTCTGATCTCCATAGTTATCAGTTGCAAATTCTTTAAAAACATTAAAAGAAGAAAAGGGGAAAAGTCCTGTTCCCAGAATATAGAGATTTTAGAAAACTTAACATCTGAGGTGAAACAGTTTTTTTCAGTGGGTAACAAAAGGAAACTATATGCATCTGCTTTGCCTGAGTCAGATGTAAAGTAATCCTTGAAACACCCCAACATAGTTTCTTCACCTTGTTTATTTAACACAGATCTGCTTATTTATTTATTCAGTGAGAAGGTGTGTGATATGCCCTGACTGATAGCCAAATAATTAATAACTTCATATTCTGAAACACTCAACAGCCAACCTGCTCATTTCATTTGTATTCCACGGATGCCTCATTTTTTCCTCCTCACTGCCTGGCCTGCACTGATCAGTATTAACAATGGGATTTTTGTCTCACTTGAAAACTTTCTTGTTCCATTTGAGTTGAGGTGGAGACACTCTCACTTTAAAAAAAGGAGGGGGGGAAGCAGGTATTTTGATATTTTCATTGTTTTGTTATTTCAATATGTTAATATTCAGGGACACTGCATTCACTTATCAGATAATCTGACAAAGAAGCTGTAAGTGATGACAAGCTCCTTAAGTAGATGGAAAAGAAAAAGACCCATGTTTAAAACATTTTAAAATGTTGGAAAATATGATGGATTTAAAACATCAAAAGAAGAGAGACTGGAAAAGTAATCATTCATGTTCCTAGTAAGTGGATTTTAGCCACTTCTGGCAGCTCTGATACTAACCATAAACAAAATGTTAATGCATCCCTTTTTTGTCACTCTTCCATCCCCCACTCAAACTTGGTAACCCAGTAAAACTCACCTATTCAGCCCCACGCATCAGATTCTCAAAAAAAGGGAAGCTACCACCCACCTTACCATTCAAGAACTTCCTCTATCATTTCTGATACCCTTAATTGCCTAAACTTTTCTTGAAATCTGCAGCCACAAATACTGTAACTGGCCAGTTTCTGGTCTCCTGCATTGATCTAACATTTATCACTTGAGTTCATTTGAAAAATAAGGAGTCTTTTAAGTCCCTATTTACGTTCAAGTATCATGAACACTGATGTCGCAAGAAAAAACACAAAACAGTTGTTGTTGTTGTTGTTTCCAAGCTGTTACGAAATTATTCCAGAGGAGGGATGAGCTTATTTTCCTGAAATCTGCATTCAGGGTGTGGGGAGAGTGGGGGGGGGAGGGGTTAAAGAGCAAGGGAAGAGTTAATGCTTCCCTTGAGAGTGAATTCCCTTTGCCTTTTACCAATTCCTCCTCTCAACTTATGCTTTCACATGTTGCTTATACTAAAAGCATTCACAAGGGTCAGATTCTGAGAAGTTTAACTTAATTTCTTAAATATTGCTTTTAACCTGCCACCCCCAGCTCCCAGTGACTACTACAGTAGTTCTCAAATCTATCATTTTTGGCTAGAACAAATAATGCATCAACTATTTAGTTTGCCCAATTAATAAGATGTCTTCTGATCTTCTAAAGAATGTTTTCACCCACGCAATTCTTTTTTAGAAAAAGAAAAGGTTTCAAATTCCCTGTACCCGAAAACCCTCATTAAAAATGAATTTCCAACATGAGATGTCAGAGCAAGGACAAATGTTAGACTATGACATTTGCTATAATTCTGTTGATCACAGTACTTTCTCATATAGCAGTGAAGCATCCCTTGAAGAAAAAAAAGTAAGAAATAGCAGATGTTAAATAGAAACTAATATCAGGATTTTTTTCTTTTGCTTTTTGTTTTTTGTTTTGTTTTGTTTTGTTTTGTTTTGTTTTTACATGACTCAGTTGAATAACACCTTCGAGAGGGTACCAAAAATTTGTCTGTTTTTAGTATTGGTTTCCTTCGTGGTGTTGTTTCTTAAAGGGAACTGGTTAACCAACTCATTCTAAAATTCTGAACTCTGTTGTTTCTCTTAAAGAGGTCATCTACTTCTGTCAGAGACACACTTTGGGAATAGTGCTCTATCCAACCACAATAAAACAGGGGTGGAGTGGGATTACAGGGAGAGGCAAGCGTGTTTCTCAAAGTGCACCATAATTTTAGGCATATTTAATCCACTAAATTTTTAAATACATCTAAATTTTATTTCTCCTTATATTCTTTTTTTTTATTTAAGATTTTATTTATTTATTTGACAGGTAGAGAGAGAGCACAAGTAAGCAGAGCGGTAGGCAGAGGGAGAGAGAGAAGCAGGCTCTCTGCTGAGCAGGGAGCCCAATGCGAGGCTCAATCCCAGGACCCTGGAATCATGACCTGAGCTGAAAGCAGCCGCTTAACCAACTAAGCCACCCAGGAACCCCTCTCCTTATATTCTTTTATGCACAAATATAGGAAGAGTTTGCTCCTACCACTCACAGTAAGATCCAGGGTATCTATAACCTGAGGAAGTACTTGGAATACCATCTCACAAATTAGAACAACCATTTCTGCACTTAAATTACAGTGTTGGTTGCCATCCCAATTTGTTTTATATAAATAAAATACAGAGAGTGGGCATTTAAAAAAATATCACATTGGTTTTTTCCAATACATGTAAAGGTCAAAAATACATTTTCAATGGAGAAAGTCTTTAATATGTATCTTCTCTGACTATACAGGTCCTTGGGGAAAAACAGAACTTAACCAACCTGTTGAGAAGTTGGAAGTGTTGTTTCTCTAGAAAATCAAGCACACCACCTGGAAAACTGTCACTGTCACTCAAAAGTCTTTGTAACCATCTCAATATGAAGTGGGGCGAGGTTAAAAACTGCTGATTTATGTGACAGAAAGGTATACAACAGCATGATCACCATAGCAAGCACCGGCTCAAATATGACTCTGTGATAGGAGTTGATCACATCTGAAACGTTGAAATTTACAAAGATATTAGGGATTCATCTGCAAGTAAAGTTAATTATAGCATATGATATAGACTAAGTTAGAGAATCATTGAAAATAGACTACTTTGAGAAAAAAAACAAAATAAGATTTTTCATTTATGCCTTAAATAAAATTTAATGTTAAAAGGTCAGTATAATATTTCTGACGTTTAAGGAGTAGTCAATGATGTACTAACATCAATGGCTAAGGTGACAAATAGGGCAGGCTTACTCATGCTGGGAGCTTAGGCCACAGACCATCAGAGCAGGGAGTGATGTTCCTAAGGGGGTGAGTCAAAATTTCCATTTCACACACACAGCCAGATTTTGAAAAGTTCTGATAAACTCCCACACAGATCCACCCCTACCTTGTTCCTACCTCGTTCCTACCTCAGCTGAGAAGTGTGTTTAACCTTCATTATCCTTTACATGTTGGGTGTATAAAAAAAATGTTGAAAACAACTTGAACCCTGACAAAAGTCAGACTTCCAAAGAGGTAGAAATATAGATTGGAAATACTTTTGTATTTTTCAGGCGTGTAGTTTTTTTTCTTTTCTTTTCTTTTCTTTTCATTACACTTAAGATATGTATGGAATGGCTACCCTTTTCTATTATTTTATAATTTAACCAGTCTAACAGTTATGCCTACCCAAGGAATTTACTGTTTTCATACTTTTTAAATTAAAAAGTCCACAGATAAGGAAATGTGGAGGTGAATTTATTAAGCTTTCAAAAATTTAAGACACAAAGATCATAAAAAAATTTAGAGGGTAAGAAAAATATCAAATATAGATAAATATATGAAAGCGTTTTTTTTAATTACGTGTGTGTTTCTAAACATGGGGTGTCTGTGCTACCAAATTCCAGACTTCAACATTAATTTAAATTACTTATTTTACAAAATTAAATAACTCTGTCCTGATTTTGTGGTTCAAAATCCAGATTGAATGTCTTTCCTCCCCATGGAGTCAATTCTGATCCTCTTTTATCTGAATTTTACCTACAACTCTCATTTACCCTGGAACACATCAAAATGTTTCAGAATTAGACATTACGCAAGTGAAATGGATACATTTCTAAATTTGCTTATCCTGTTTAGTTTTGACAAATATAAACTTGTTCCCCTACCCTAGGTACTGAGAGCTAGAGAAAAAATAAATATTTAAAGACATTTAAAATATTATTAGTGAAAACGGTGCAAGTATTTAAACTGTTAAACTAATTATATGTGATATTCCAAAAGGATAATTCATTAGTCCAATCCTCTAAATAATCCCAAAGTAACATGAATTCCTCTGTAGAATAAATGTCTATAGAGAGTAATCCATGGAAGACAGACAAGCTTCTTGTCATTTGCAGCCTTAATCCATTGCCTAGAGCGTGAAAAGTACTCAGGATAACAAGTGTGGGAATCAGTAAAATCAACATTATTTTTGGATTTTATTTTCTTAACAATACTGGCTGATCAATAGGCTTGTGGAAACTGACAAATACAATACAGTCAGTTTGATGAATCAATCTAGTGAAGGAGAGAGAATCCCTCCACCCCTTCCCCCATTCTCTTTCCTTTAAATCCTCTTCATCCTCTTCCTCCTGCTCCACCCACCCCCCTCACACACACACACACACACACACACACACACACACACACGGAGAGACAGAGAAAGTGACAGAGAGACAGTGACAGAGAGACAGAAGAGACAGACAGAAAGGGGGAGTGGAGGGAGATTCTTTTTCCCTAGTGGTCTGTAGACATTAAGTCATGAGGTCATGAAAGCTGTAGTGGCAGATGCTTAGATCTTTTTTTGTAAGATTACTAAATAAACCACTTTCAGTAAGTGTTTACGTTTGTAATTGGGAGACTCACCCTCTTCTTTAGGTTGAGAAATTTCCAAACTATTGAAGTAGGGGTCTCTCTTCTGTATGTCAACTGTGTGTGGTGTATGGGGGGGGGCAGGTAGGGCAGAGAGAGTTGAGGAGTAAACAGGGGAAAGTTCTGTCCTATTAACTTCTGTATATACCAACCCTCCAAATCCCGTAAGGATATCAGCTTTGGAGAAAAATAAAAAAGAAACACAGAAGAGGAAATTGAAACACCTCAGACAAAATGTCTGTTTAGGAAAGAACTGATGCTGTCCGTATGACTGCCTGAACGCACACATATTCGTGAGCACAGAAAATTTAGTGACCCTTCACCAGCTCAGATATTCTCTTTACGTTGGTCCTTGACACTCAGCAGGGACTTTTGTGAACTTTGTCATCTTCCTCTGCCCTTTAAACCAAAACTAGGGAAGTGGCTTTAATTAATGAGATGTGATGCATTACAAATGTTAGCCAGAGCATTCCAGAAGCTGGAAAACCATAGATGTTTTTAAATTCTGAGTATCCCTTTGAGTTGTAATTTATAATTCTCAATGGACCTATATTTGTCTGAACTGATTGTTGAAATGGGGTTTACTAGGAATTTCTTCGCTGAAATTGCAGTGGGGAGGGGGAAGGGGATAGTTGAGCCAAGAGGGTTTGTTGGGAAGAGGGAATGATCTCTAACAAGGCTTTAAAACCTTCAGTGGTTAAAGTTATAGCGGTGAAAAAGATATACATATAGACACATATGCATATGTGTATGTATCTATATGTATATATATACACACGCATACACACATCTAACACACAAGTTCGAAGGAATTATATCATGAGTATCAGTTGTAAATTAGGTAGGTAGCAGATTTCAGATTTTTTAAATCAAAATTGCACCTAAAAATGGCTATAAAACAACGCGTGCCTTGGGAAGTAAATTTATAGCTACATGCCTTTCACAGGCACGCTGGAGGGTTCTGCTCCCGGCTCTAATCTCTATGAGATGTTTTTTGCATGTGTTGTGTGACAGGAGGGAAGGGGAGTGGGTTGAGCTCGCCTGTTCTCCCATTGTCAGCCAGTCTAGTGAGTGTTGGGAAAACCTGTCTGTGGGATCTTGTGTCATCTCTCCCTACATGTGTACAGGAAAAGTCCGCGCTGCTCACGGTTCCTCTCTCTCTCTCTCTTTCTCTCTCTCTCTCTTTCTCTGTTTCCCTTTCATTCTGCTTCCCCGGAGCCGAATGAAGCAGAGAGCAGTATTAGAGTCCGCCACCGGCTATCAGAAGAGCCTAGATAAAAGGAACTGCTTCTTAAGCACCACTGCCGCAGCCCTTGTTAATTTTTTTTTTTTTTCTTTCCACACAACAGTTGTGCCTCATTATCCGGTGCCTGGCTCTTTTTTTTTTTTTTTTTTTTGAGGGTTTGAAGTTTGTGTGCTTCAGTGACTGTTACAGAAGAAGAGGTGTTAATGTTGCCGTGAGATCTTGATTGTCTGCATTTATGAATGAAACTGACCTAAATCACCTGTTACCTCCAGTTTGCAGATTGTTTGAACTTCTCTGGCCGCACAATACAGGAGGGAAGGCTGAAGCAGCACAGGGACCTACAGCGTCTGCAGCATGGGCTGGTTCGCTAGGATTGTCTGTCTTTTCTGGGGAGTGTTACTTACAGCGAGAGCAAACTATCAAAATGGGAAGAACAATGTGCCAAGGCTGAAATTATCCTACAAAGGTAAATCTTTATTTTTCTTTCATTTCGGCTAGCTTTGTAATACCCCCTGCC